>JACEFZ010002768.1:0-15672 GCA_014155875.1 Cepaea nemoralis | reverse complement strand
CCTGTACTGTGCAAGCAATATACCAAATGGACAAATGTTTCACCTGAAGAGCCATCAAATCCCTGGTACTTGAAGCCTCTGCTACGGTCAGCCTCTACCAGCGCAGGGTTGATGGGTACACCTGCAGCTCCATATCCTGGCACAATGGTTGGCACAGATGCAACACTCACACCATAATCATGAGAAGGATCCACAGGAACTGAGCCACTGGGCTGCTGGCTAGCAAAAGGAGGTCCCTGAGGTGAGGGTCCTTGAGATGTTGTTCTAATGTATCCTGCAGGTACACCTGGATGGCTACTGATAGAAACATAAGTAATCAAGAATAATTATGCCAAAAAAAAGAAGAACAATAAGTGAAACTTCTTCTTCTTCTTCTTCTTCTTCCTCTTCTTCTTCTTCTCCTCCTCCTCCTCCTCCTCCTCCTCCTCCTCCTCATCCTCCTTCCTCTTCTTGTCATCCTTCTGCTTCTGGTCCTTCTTTGTCATCTTCTTCTTCTTTTTCTTCATCTACTTTTAAAATTATGACAGCTATCGAAAAACAAAACAAATACACGATGACCCTAGTATATCACTCATCATTCCAAATGGGAGGTAACAAATGGAGATATATTGTCTTCGGCACTGAATCAGTTTAGTTTTCCGCATACATCTTTCTCCGTCTTCACCTACTTCTCACCCATTATTTTTTGCACATAAGGCATATTTCATTATTCCATGTCTTCTAGTTATGTGCCCCATACATTTAATTTGCCTTTTTCTGATGGCTTTGATGAATGATTTAGCATTGCCTCAGTGTTTGTTCTCCTTTTTTACCCCATGATATTCTTAACATTCTTCTAACAATCAACATTTCAACTGCTACAGCCTAGCCATCATTCCACTGTCCAGTATATGATTCTATACAGAAGAACAGCAACTTTTCAGTAAATGCAATGCCGAGAAATTTTTTGGGAATTTAACAGAATGGCAAGCCGCTTGCTGCGAAAATTGCACAAAGCATGATCTCCTTAGGCCCATTGTTTCACTTTCTCCGTGTCAGGGGGCTGCATGGTCTCGAGGTATGGTGTCCGTCTCGAGTGCTGGAGGTCCCAGGTTCAAGCCCCTGTGATGACCAGGGTTTTTCTCGTGGACTTCTAGTAATAAAATTTCCGCTGGTCTCTGGGTAGTGAGATCGGACGCCCGTGTGTATTGTTGCGCACGTAAAATATCCCTTGGCAGTTGGAAATCGAAAAAGAGTAGCCTAACGGCGCTGCCCGGGCAAAATTTCAAGTTAAAAATCTACCCAAAGTATTTCAGGATCCTCGCCAGTGCTACGGAGTTCGTGCACTGAGCTGAGTTTCTCCAGACTCAGGTTTGAGTTAGGAGGAGAACGGAGCACTTATGGGTTGCACCCGTGTGCTGTGATGTTGATCCATCGACTAAACTAAACTAACTAAACTAAACTAATGATCTCCGTAGCTCCAGCCATGACCCCCAGAAGTCTCCGGAAATATTGCACTAGTGCTCTGGACGACACAATCCAGGGAACAAACCCACAACCATTAGAATGCAACACAGGCTGCTTAACCAATTCACCATATCATCATCATCATCATCATCATCATCCAGTGCCTTGCCGGTTGGCGGGGACGATCATGTCTCTCCACAAATTATGATCTCCGATGTCATGGATCAATTCGTGTGTTGACTCCCTCCCGTGCCATGACATAAGACTGTCAATAATCTTTTCATGTTGTCTTCCTCTATCTCTCTTTCTGCAAATCTTTCCGATTGTCACAACATGTTCCGGTTTTTGTCTTCTCATAACGTGGCTAAAAACGATGACTGCCTCTTCCAAAGTTGTCTTTGCGACTCGGTTTCCCTTAAAACGTCATGATTGCTCTTTTTGGCTGTCCAATAGGATATGCGAAGAAAAAAAATTTAATTTTCAGCATTTTTCTATAAAACCACATCTCCAAGGCTTCCATGGATTTTTTCACCTGTTTACTAATTGTCCAGGATTCGCAGCTGTATGCTAAAACTGGTCCTATGTAACATGCAAGAACTCTTTTCCTAACTTTCAAGGACAGTGACTTATTGCACAAAACATTCTTCATTTGAAAGAATGCAGTTTTTGCTTGTCCTATTCTGCTCTTTATCTCAGTGATGCATCTTCCATCTGATGTTATCCATGTGTCTAGATATCTGAATTTATGAACTTGCCCCCAAATAATGTCCTGTACTTTAATTGTACATTTAGGGACAATCTGTTTCTTTGATATTACCATAACTTCTGTCTTTCTATTATTTAAACTAAGACCCATTTTTTCACTTTCCACAACCACTGTATCAATCTTTTCCTGTAGATCGTTCTGACTTGCTGCTATCAAGACGGTGTCATCAGCATAACATAAGTTATTTACATTATTCACCACAGAGACCCCAAATGCAACATGTGCTGACTGGTACACTGGTGCATTTACAGCACATTATGCTTCAGTTGGTACCAAAAGATTTAATATGGCCCTGAACCAATTCCAACCATAGTTTGCTCCAGAGTTTCTACTTTTTAAATATCCAGTTTTTACAGATATCAGGAAATGATGACTTCAACCTGAATCAGATAAAAGAGCATTGTATATGGAACAATACAACAGCTGAGATACACTTGCATGTGTCACTACAGGGCACTGGGCAAAAGGGCAGAATCCCAGGTGCTATTAGATCAATAAAGTTACTTAGTTGCTTATCCTTTACGCGACATCACAGTCAACCACAGAATTTTTTGGCTGTTTGTTACTTCATGGCAAGTTTACGTTCAGTAGTTTGCCATTGCTTTCTGAATGACCGGCATACATACCATTGTATGAAAACCTACGTTAGGCGGTCTGCTGCTCAATCGCCCGCAGCTGTGTGTCAAAGACTGCAACATAAGGGCCGGAGGTCTGCCTCAAGATAGAACACCACCGGGAAGAGTGGTCAACCTCAAATAGATAGCGGTGATACAGTGCCCCGATATAAGGGCGGGGTAGGTGATAGAATGGGGGACTATTAACTAGTTCTCTCAAGAGACACGGAGACGTTGAACAGATAGCTAGCACTCTGGAATCACGCATACGGGATCGCCACGATTGCCACTCAACCAAAGACAGCTAATGTCAGCGTGCCAAGTGGGACGGCACGCAGAAAGCCGAAGGACACATCAAGGTCCTTCCGCGTGGTGTGTGACCACGCAAGCCAACGAGTCAGACTGGGGACTGACATTGTAGGGAGCACCTCGTGTAGCGTTGATAGGAGTTTTGTGTAGCCAAATAGATAGAAATAGCATTAGAGTTTAGAAAACTAGTGATAGGCAATGCTGTGGCTTTGTGTGTGGTTTGATAGCGACTGTTATATACTTGTAAAGAGCCAACGGCAATAAAATGTACCCTTTATTTCCTCTCACACGACTTGCAAGTTTTTTGTGTGGTGTGGGAGAAGTAATCCGATGATGCCTGACACATGAGTTGTTGACAGGCAAGGATTAATGTGGTGTCAGAAGTGTGGCTTGGACGAAAGTTCAAGCTAATACACCGACCCACGGCTCTTGACTAAGGTTACAAATAGTGAAGTAGTGAATTTAATTTGTGTCAGTGACGATGACGTGTGCAGACTAGGACAAGTTGCGAGCTAAACTGTGCCTATCGTGACGAAATAATGCTTATTTGTGTTTATTAAGATATTATTTACTTAAATCATGTGTTCTTCAAAGTTGTAAGTATTGATATTATTATTTTCTTTATTTATTCATGTAATTATTCATGTAATTATTTGTATATTTATGAATAACTATCAAAAATGATTCTTGGCGGAGCGATACACAGCCAGCAACATTATCGATTTTTGGAAGCTAAAAATAGCGCTGCGCCTCTGACGTGTTACGATTGACCAGCGGTTGTTCCACGCCATTGGCATTCAGCATCTGAATGTTTACAACTCGGTAAGCTGCTGCCCGCCTGAATCGTTGCTTTATATTACCTATTATTTGTTTATTTGAGTTAGTAATTGAATATATTTGTTTATTTAAACAATATTAATATATTTTTACTTATCTCAAAGCAGTTATTGAATTATTTTTTTTCGTACTTTTTGTGTTTACCGTCACGAGGGCACTACTTTCGGCCATGCAAATTAGACTTGGTCTGCACAACACTTGCATAGATTAAATTAGGTTAGTGACGAAAGGCATAAAAAAGTTAGAACAAAGACAGGACATTGACAATTTAAGATTAAGTTAACTATATTCTTTTTTTTTTTGTGGGCATGTCATGGTGATGTATCAAATTGTCGAGTAATATGTCAGTTACTATGTGTTAATTGTTGCTGCTCTGTAAACCAGGGTGAACAACAGCTGAATAGAAGATTCGTGTGTGTGCGAAGTACCAAACAGGTGACCTAATTAGAAAACTCGTGTCTGTGCCGAAGGGGCAAAGAAGGTGACCTGCGTTACCGGAGTGTGTTCCCTGATTCTCGGGAACATTAAGTTGAGTATACTCAATATTTTTGGCATGCAATGTGATTAATAGTGCATCTCTTTTTTCAGCTTGTGATGCATTAGCATACTTTTGTGCTCTGTTTTTTTTTTTTTTTTTTCAGGATTAAATTTTTCAGGGCATATACAAAGAGTACAATTTGCAGTGCTCAGATATTAACAAACATAACATATCAAAGAAAAATAAGTGAATAAAGAGTTCAGTGTAGGTCAACGCCAGCTATTTACCTAACATCATGGCTACTTTAGCTGATTTCGTAAAAGCAGGCAAAGAAATGCAGTACACAGGTAAAGAGCTAGAAGAATATGCTGATAAGAAATTTAAAGAAGCAAAGGATGCAGAAAGAGACGAACGCGCACGAGAAAGACAACACCAGATAGAACTAGCTGAGATAACAAAACAAAAAGAATTACAGATTAAACAAAAGGAATTAGATTTAAAGCAAAAGCAATTAGATCAGGAGAAAGAATTAAAACAAAAAGAATTAGATCTAAAGCAAAAAGAGACAGATGAAATGGCAAGAGTTAAGGAAAAACAAATTCAAGTAGAATCAGAGACACAGTTAAAGATGAAAGGTATGGATGTAGACTCACACGCAGAAATCTCTGCCACTAAACTAAAAAGTCAACAAGAAGAAAATAAGTTCAACAAATACAAGAATATTATCAAACCATATTGTAAAGAAGATTCCATATCAGCCTGGACAGAAAATGTCGAGTATCAGTTTAAATATCATCAAGTTCCAATAGAGATGTGGGCTATGATTTATATGAAGAACCTGAGTGGTGAGCCCCTTAAAGTGATAGAATCTATACCATCTGATCTTAGATCTAACTATCAATACATACATGATAGGATAATGCAACACTTTTTACTTGATGCCCCTGGGTATCAGGTTCAGTTCTCAAATTTAAAACCTGAACCTAGTGAGACTTTCATTGATTACGTCTCAAATGTTCAGAGTGTACTAGATAGGTGGCTTAAAGCAGCTAACATAGGAAAAGACTTTGATAGACTGAAAAATTTAATAGCCATGGATAAAGTCATCCACTATACCATCTCCTTTTGCTAAATTTTTGCAGCAGTCAGACATTGAGAACATAGAGCAGTTCGAAAAGAAAGGATCTGCATATTTTTCTTCTAACAGAGATATTTTCAAGACCTCAAATGACTCTGAAGTGGTTTCTTTTGTGAAAGACCAACCTAAAAATTATCAGAGTAGGAGAAAACCTTTTCAGAAAATCGACCAGAAAGATAGGAAAGTGTCAAAATGTATTTACTGTCAACTTTTGCATGACACTTATTCTATGTGTGACAAATCGCCAAATTATCCGGCGCATCTTGAAAATGTGATTAAGAAGCAACAAAACAAAAGATCTGCATACAGGCGTGCAATCAAATGCTTCTTTTGTTCCAGCTACGGCCATTATTCAAATAAGTGCCTGGGCCGCCAACGTATGAAAGCCAACAATGCTATTTTGATTGATACATCTTCTGATAGTGGTAGTGAGACTGAATGTGAGATTGAAAATGTATTACCTTTCAAGCAATCTGAAGATGTCTGTTTGTGTGAACGATGTATTAAGTTTTGACAATTGTGTCCAATGCCACCAATTTCATGCAGACGGAAAATTAGAATGTGGGCATATTGTAACATCCTCCGTAGAGAATGCAAATGCAGTTATAGCCTCCAGAGGCAATCTATTGTTTCACTCTGCAATGGTCAATGATAAGCCATGCCGATGTTTGCTTGACAGTGGGAGCTCTATTATTGGTGTGAAAAAGGAACTTGTTAATCCAAAGGATTATATTGGTGACTCTGTAAAATGCCCGGACTTTTTCTGGTAATATAGAAACCTATCCTCTGGCAAGAGCCCATATAAACACCCCGTTCCTTTCTGGTACCTTTACTTGTGCAATACTAGACAACCCTTGTGCTGAGTTAATTCTTGGGTGTCTACCCCAGCTAATGCACTGTACAGATGAAGAAATATCTGTCTGGGAGGAGAAGAATGGTTTCAGTCCAGTGAACAGTGCATATATCCTCGGACATCACAGTCCTAACAAAGGTGCTAGACCCATAACACTTGAAACTGATCAATACGTAATGGTGCTACTACCAGACAAGCATAATAAAATGTTAACTTCATGGCAAGGGCCTTTCAAGGTGATACAACAACTTTCAGATGTTGACTATGAAATATCAATAAACAGACACTTAAAGATATTCCATGTCAACATGCTGAAACCTTACTTTTCACCGACAAGAGACAGAAGTAGAGACAGACGAACACAGTGCACCACACCTAGTGATCAGACGACAGACATACACAACGCAACTACACTAGTTAGCGAGACTGGCAAATCCGACGAGATCCATACACCTAGTGAGCTTACAGAATACGCACTTAGCACCACCACCGTACTGAATCAGGTAGACGACGACGGAATGGAACTACCTGTTCCCATTGTAGACAAGACTGCGACAATGGATAGCATACAGATAGAACAGGGACTAACAGACAGTCAACGACGACAATTAGTACAATTAGTGACAGAGTACAAAGACATATTTTCTGACATTCCAGGTAGGACGGACAGAATCGAGCACTCCATTCTTCTTTCGGACTCTAAGCCTATTAAATGCAGGCCGTACTCTATCCCACTCAGCTATAGAGAAAGTCTAAATAAGGAAATTCTGAATTTAGAAGCTAGTGGGATCATCCAGAAATCTACATCTGAGTACTCCTTTCCAATCGTCCTAGTTAAGAAAAAAGACTCCACAATTCGTCTGTGTGTGGACTATCGAAAACTCAATAACGTCACCAAGATCGACGCAGAACCAATTCCTTCCTGCGAAGATCTTATCCTTGACATGTCCACCTCCAAAATCTTTTCTAAATTAGATCTTACTAAGGGATATTGGCAGGTCCCTATGCAGACTCAATCCATTCATCTTACTGCTTTTTCAACTCCTTTAGGACTTTACGAGCGGCGTTTTCTTCCTTTCGGACTTCGAAATGCTCCTGCCACTTTCGTACGCTTAACTAGAGATCTACTGCATGGAGTGACAAATACAGTGACTTATATAGATGATATATGTGTCCATACTGATGACTGGACAACACACTTACTGAAACTAAGACATGTCTTTGATAGGTTGCGACTCTTCGGTCTCACTGTCAAACCGAGCAAAGTTGAATTGGGCCTAAAAGAAATTGACTTTTTGGGTCATGTCATTTCACAAGGTCAACTTAAGACTGATAATAGAATTATTACAAAAATTATGAATCTGACCATGCCTACCACAAAGAAGCAGGTCAGAAGCCTTTTGGGGTTAGTAAATTACTATAGCAAATTCATACCAAATTTAGCGGAAATTACAAGTGTATTTTCCAATGTTTTAAAAGCATCTGTAAAATTGGATGTCAAAGATGCATTATTAATTTCTGCATTGTCAAAATTGAAAATCCTGTTTAGTAATGTACCAATCCTCCGCTTGCCTAATCCTAGGCTCGTTTATTATCTTAGGACAGATGCCAGCAGAATCTCCATTGCTGCAGTACTAGGCCAATTTTATGATGGCATCTTCCACCCGATTTGCTACGTGAGCCGTAAGATCACACCTGCTGAGTCCAGATATTCCATATCAGAGTTGGAAGCCCTAAGCGTCATATATGCGGTGAGGAAGCTCCATCGATTTCTGGCGGGTGTTCACTTCATTGTCCAGACTGACAACTCCCCAATCACGGTCATACAAAGTGGTGTGCATCGGAATGACTGGATATACAGGTGGTCGCTTATTCTACAAAACTATACTTTTAGTATAGAGCATATTAAGGGTAAGGACAACATTCTGGCTGATACCCTTAGTCGACCATCTGAAGTAGACATACCAGAGATTCCACATAAGTGTGTAGAGTAATAATTGTTAAAATAGTACAGTATAATATTCTATGTAAAATATTGTATGAATACATAGACAGTATGTGCTAAACTAGGTACTAAGAACAGTGATCTACCATGTGTCCGTAGACATCAAAAGAAGAACTGTACTCCAAAAACCAAATATATCACCGTGTGAACTGGAACAGCTCGTTATTTACTAAGCTCCATATGTGTCCGGTGAATCATTTGTGTTAAACAGAGAAAAACAGTGTCAGAACGGTCCATAAATACAGACACTAAAAAAATACTGGTCTACGACACAAGCGAACTCTACAGGTGCCATACCCATAGGACACAAGTATGACTGTGTATTGTATTTAATATACCCAGGACAAGTGTAATTATATAATATGCCAATGAAAGCAATTTCTGAACATTGGGGCAACAACTAACCTGGGGTATTTGAATACTATGTATATAAATACTTATTGTGATATGTATTATAATATTTTAATAGTACGATAAATTAATGGTAGAATAGGTAACTGTAATTTACACTTAGAGTTAGGAAATAATGTAGTTTTCATTTTTTTAGTAGTTTACATAAATCATTATCTTACCCACTTACTTACCTTAAAAATAGAAGAGATAGTAGTTTAGATAGGAATAATACCATGTAGTTTATTACATTCAACTTTGTTTCATTTCAGTTGATTTCATTCCATCTTAATGAACCATTCCATTTAACAAACATGATCAGTTATTATTATGATTAATTTGCACCATAATAGGATAAAAATATTAGACAATTAAATAGACGTCATTTACACCATTTAGACTAAGAATATCAATCATATAGTTTCTCATTTAAAAACATCAGTTATAATTTTTTCATATCTCAAATTACCCATGTTAGAAAGGTACATAATTCATTAGAATTTACATTACCCATTTCACAAAGGTACATAACTCATCTCACATCAACTTCATTTTAAATGTTAGATTACATCCCTTAAATTAGATAAATATTAGGATTAATGGAAGCATATCTTAGCATTAATGTGACAAAATAGATTAAAATAGTTAACACATTAAATACACATTTATAGTAGTAGTATTAGTATGTCAGTAGTTAGAGTATTATTACAGTAAAATATAGTTGGTCATAAGACCAAGGGTATAAACCATCAACCCTTTGCTCTTACATGTAAATATGTTGTATATACATGACTCGTGCAGCGATTTACGCACAGTCATTCAGCTCAACTTTCTCAAACTGAGCCAAACGTGTACAGTGTCACTCCAAGGTTTTTAAATAATTGGGAGGGTGAAAGATATGTGACAGAAGTGTGAAAGTGAGAGCGAATGTAAATTATACAAGAGAGAGAGAGATCGGTCATCGGATTTTTCTGCCGCTCAACGCGACTTTTTATATGTTGTCTGCGTCAAGTGTTTGCTTTCAATGTTGGAAGTGTGCTGTGATGGATGTGTTGTGTGTAGTTTAGTTTTGACCTTAGAAACAGTATTTTAAGTCTCATAAGACGGAAATGTAGTCACTAATTAGTGTTATACACTTGTTTGTGACCGCATTCAACCGAATTATGGCACTTGAAAACTAACTTACATACACATGATAGTTAGATACACATGTTAGAAGGTAGATTATATTATTAATTACATCCAAACACGCAAACAACCAGAAAAACAAACATATAAATTGCATACATATTTTATAGATCAAAGGGAGATAACTCCAGGTCAGGGGACATAATAGACAACGAAACGCTAACTTAACAGTGAAATATAACTTTACACGCGGAAGCGAGATAGGTAAAGCCTGTCGCACACAGCTTGGGTAATGGTTGGTTAATATTATATGGGGGACATGAAGCAATTCATGTGTTGACCCTAAGAAAGTCAACTTTGTATGGGTAGTGAGTTAATTTACTATTTGAGGGCAGGTCTTACAAGACAACAGTCCGGTTCAGACATACCTCTAATTAATATAATATTGCGATTGAGAATAGGGCTCACGCCAACCAGACAAGTTTGTGGCGATTGCCAGTAGCCAAGTAAAGTGATACTACATTGTGACAATAGTCAGTAGAAGTCTATGGAGTTACCCAAAGCCAGGTTATCTACAGTCTTTGACAAAAATTAGATACACTAATTTTTTAGAAACCTCTTGCGTCACAACCAATGACGCAAAGTTGATGGCGCAACACAGGAGGGGAGGGTGTGTGTCAAAGACTGCAACATAAGGGCCGGAGGTCTGCCTCAAGATAGAACACCACCGGGAAGAGTGGTCAACCTCAAATAGATAGCGGTGATACAGTGCCCCGATATAAGGGCGGGGTAGGTGATAGAATGGGGGACTATTAACTAGTTCTCTCAAGAGACACGGAGACGTTGAACAGATAGCTAGCACTCTGGAATCACGCATACGGGATCGCCACGATTGCCACTCAACCAAAGACAGCTAATGTCAGCGTGCCAAGTGGGACGGCACGCAGAAAGCCGAAGGACACATTAAGGTCCTTCCGCGTGGTGTGTGACCACATGAGCCAACGAGTCAGACTGGGGACTGACATTGTAGGGAGCACCTCGTGTAGCGTTGATAGGAGTTTTGTGTAGCCAAATAGATAGAAATAGCATTAGAGTTTAGAAAACTAGTGATAGGCAATGCTGTGGCTTTGTGTGTGGTTTGATAGCGACTGTTATATACTTGTAAAGAGCCAACGGCAATAAAATGTACCCTTTATTTCCTCTCACACGACTTGCAAGTTTTTTGTGTGGTGTGGGAGAAGTAATCCGATGATGCCTGACACATGAGTTGTTGACAGCTGTGTTTTACTATAGTACATAGTATCCAGGATTCCAGATTGCGTCTGTTACCCTTTCGCCACAAAGCCGGCAGATCAGGAACATCAAAAGATGTCCAATGCCCAGCCAATGAAATAAATATAATCAATAAATAATCAATAAAACAGCAGATCTGCAATGACCAACCAATAAAATAAACAGAATCAACAACAACAGCAGATTTTTCAATGACCAACCAATAAAGTAAACAGAATCAACAACAACAGATTCTCAAAACTCTGCCAACAAAATAGATATAATCAATAAGAACAGTTTTTAAATGCCCAGCTAGCAAATTAAATAGAACAAATAATTACAACAGATTTTCAATGCCCAGCCAGCAAGTAAATAGAACAAACAATTACAACAGATTTTCAATGCCCAGCCAACAAAGTAAATAGAATTAGTAATTACAACAGACTGTCAATGCCCTGCCAGCAAGTAAATAGAACAAATAATTACAACATATTTTCAATGCTCAACCAACAACATAAATAGAATCAATATGAACAATGGAGTTCAGCATGGTTGAAAGGATAAGAGCACTCGCTTTTAAACATCCTGTATGCTAATGCCGAGGTTGTGAGTTCAACCCCTGCACAGGTCAGTTGGACTAAAATCTTGACTTCTCGTCCTTAACTTGAGGATATAAATTACAAGTACCTCAGAAGTCAGAGTGGGTTCATCTGATGGCGTGGGACAATGATAATAGGGAAAGTTAATCCACACACACAAAATCAGTCCAGTGCACTAGAAATGGTAGCATGTGTATGGATTACGCTTGAGTTCAAAGCCAGCGAACATTAAAAAATGTCAACAATATATTGTCAATGCGCAACCAACAAAATAAATAAAGCCATTTCTAAAAACTATAATCAGTACTTACACTGATGGAGGTAACTCTTGTTGCAGATTTCCGGCCTGAACTCCCCTTGATAAACCCTGTACCCCTGTTGTTTGACTGGAACGAGTTGGTCCAGTGTGGGGAAAGTTTGGTCCAGTGTGGGGGAAGTTTGGTTCAGTGTGGGGAAAGTGTGATCCTATGTGTGGAGGAAGGTTTGGTCCTGTATTTGGAAGAAATTTGATTCAAGCAGCAATATTTTCAGACACTGATAAACTAACAACAGATGGAATAATAACAGCTGGGAACTGAATCTCTAACATACTATATACCACATCTCCCCCGATGTGTCTCCACCTTGACGTGGTGGGGGAGCTTGCGTGTCCCATCGACCCCATTTGCTTGCCGATGGATGAAAAACTACATATCGGACAGCTTATGGGATAGGGACCAGACTAAGAGAGACACAACCTGCTGCTCTGCAGGTAGACTGAGGATAACAGTCAAAAATTTAAATCAGGTGCACGAAGGCAGAAGTTCTTGGTCCGGACAAAACTCTTAAGGCTCCCTGTCGAGGGCTGTGGCTGAACACCTCTAAGCCACAAACCCTCGGATCTGAGAGCCGGGCCGATACCCACCTACCGAAAAATAGAGGCGTGATACTGAGCAAGCTACATGCTCAGGTCTGATACATGTTCGAAGGCTCTCAGCTGGGGGATATGAGAGATTCCCGGATGAGAGGGCCAGGCCGTTTCTCGTTCACTGCTGCACGAAGGTAAGGTGCTGAGCCGGCAGCACATGTAGCCTACCTCGTGAGCGAGTACAAAAAGTCAGAAAAGTGCCCCAGTCGAAGGAAATGGTTACGAAAACTGTCTGAATCTAACTCATAGAGAGTGTAGACAAAAGTGGAAGAACGTCTCAATGACGCGAAATGGAACGCACGGCGAGCGAACCTATTGCGTGGTCTGAAGTCAAAAGAAAAAGCTTACCGAGTGGATGTCGCTCGCAGTCTGACCGCTCCTGGTGTGTGCTTGAGCGATCAGTGGCAAGCGAGATGCCCAACAAATGGAAGTGAGGAACTAAAGCAGCCATGAGCAGGACGTGGCAACTCCTCGGGTGAGCCCAGTCTCAGAGCAATATGTGCCGGCTCTGCAATTATGGAAGCCTCCTTGGATAGCGAGGGAATGCCCATGGTCTGCCCCTGCCTTCCCTTGAGGGCCGACCGCGATGTCGTTGATCAGTTCTATCTTGACCAGCTGAGATGTTGGCGACATCACAACAGTCTAACGTGCCTCGAAACCAGAGGAAGGCTAACCTCATTAAAAAATGCCCGCCGGAAGTCGGAAGTGTCGTCCTACGGGTGGCAAACTAAAAATTGACACTACGCAATTACGTCTGAGTGAAATGTCTCGTCCGAATGTCTCTCGTGCTAGGAACAGCTCTGACTACCTAGTTTCCGAATGCCGCTCTTGTTCGGAACAGCTCTGACTAGGTAGTTTTCCGAATGTCTGTCATGCCTGGAACAGCTCTGACGGGCGCAACGACAAGCACATGTCCGAAAACTCGCTGAGTGGATACCGTCTGCAAACCTGTCTGGTATGTGCGGGAATGGCCCGGGGCAAACGAAATGACCAATATAATGAAGTGAGGATTTAAAGCAGCCATGAGCAGGAAGTGACAATTCTCTCGGTGAGCCCAGAACCAGGGCGCTATGTGTCGGCCCTGCAACTATGGAAGCAACCTTGGATGGCGGAAAATGCTATGGACTGTCCCTGCCTTCCTTTGAGGGATGACCGTTGTCTTCGACCGTTCAACCTTGGCCAGCTGGGTTGTAGATGGCACCACAAAAGTGAGAGTCTCCCAGGAATGCTACCTGGTCAAAAAAGCACGCTGTAGTCGGATGTGTTGGCCTACGGGTTTCGGCCCAAGGGCGCATAACAGACACACCGCAATCACATCTGAAAAAACACTCCGGATGAACGAAAAGAAGAAGAAGATATACCACATCATCAGACAAGTAATTGGATTACAAAATATCAGAAGCCAATTTTGCTGGCTTGTAACAAATTGAAATCTCTGATCTGAAGACACTATTTACTACTGTTGTTGTTCCTGTTAGATATTTCTACTTTTTAAAATCCAGTTTGATAAAGTTACCAAAATGTGTCATGATTTCTCTTTCCCTTTGTTTATTCTGGAAAGGACATTGGTTGTTTTGTGTTTGTAAACAGAGAAGGTGTCCATGGCCTCCCCCTTCCTCCTTTCTCCAGTAGTTTGATTATGTTTAGAGTGTTTATTAATTTTTTTTTTTCCACTCCCTTGCTTTGAACTTAAGTGTAGTTCAAACAATCTACTTCTAGTAGCACTAGACTAAGAAATTTGTGTGAGGATTAGCTTTCCCTATTACCAGCGTCCCTTGCCATCAGGCAAACTCACTCCAACTTCAGAGATACTTGTAATTTACATCCCCAAGTCAAGGACGAGAAGTCAACATTTTAGTCCAACAGCCCAGTCCAGGGGTTGAACCCCTTATCTCAGCATCAGCACACTGGATGTTTAAGAACATGCATTCTTATCCAAACGCCCAAGCTGACCTCCTATTAATGTGTTATACCTGACAGACAAACTTCCTAAATTGTGCAGCTTCTCAATGGTAAAAAAAACTTTTCATTTCAAATTAAAAAATTAACATGAAATAACAAGAGATCAGTACGGAAAGTATGTTACTATCAGTTCATAGAGCCCAGCTTCAACTGTAGTCTTCAAGATGTCATACAAATCAACTTGTACCTTTGGTAAACATATGTATAGAAGTATGCCTATGTTTATGATCATATTAGACTACAGTTTTCTTCCATTATGAAAAATGTAATGCTAAAAGTTGTTTTGTTTTTGAGAGTATTTCCAATCAATAAAAAAAAATTGCTGGAAACATTCTCAATCTTTTGCCAGTTCCTCTGTCACATGCATTTTCATGCCCAGGGTGCCAACCTTCTTGCTGGTAGAAAGCTGCCTCTTCTTCTATGAACTTCTGTTCTTTCTGTGATGCTTTAAACATGTTTTTAATTATCCTGAAGCTGTTGCTTGACTTGGTCTCTGATGTGACAGCACCATCACATATTGTTGGCCTGAGGGCAAGGAGGAATAATAGGTGGCCAGTCTTTCCCTCACTTTGACAAATGACAAACCCAGGAGTCGAAGTCGTATCTGACCACGATATTGACATAACCAGGGCAGTTCACTATCAACTTTTCTAGCATGCCCTCTGTGATGGTTAATATGGTCAAAGTATTTTTGTCTCCAAGACAAACTTTTTTAATCAGCAGGTTTATTTTATGCTTAGACCTTGTAGAATGTCAGTATTTGTCTTTTTCTTAATCCACAGTACTCTAAGAACTTTTCTGTAACATTGAAAACCAAAATCCCTGATTTTCTTCTTTAGTAATTTTAGTGATCTGCGAACCAGTCCATGATTCATATACAAATGGTGTCACAGCATGCATGTCCTCAAAATATTTAGTTTAACTTTTTGCTGGTGTTGTGCAATGGTTTTTCACTGCACTGATAGTCT
>JACEFZ010002767.1:0-15723 GCA_014155875.1 Cepaea nemoralis | reverse complement strand
TAAGGGTCCCCAATTTTTAACCCAACTTTTCCCCCCCCAAAAAAACCCCTTGACCCCCCCCCTGCTTGACCACCTCTTGACCACTAATTTACCACCCTTTAATAATCACCATATCATTACAACTACTTTCCCCGACAATTTAAGTGGTCACTCGACCACTTGACCACTGCTTGACCACTGCTTGACCACTAATTTACCACATTTTAATCATCACCATATCATTACAACTACTTTCCACTAAAATTTTCCTCACTTGACCACTGCTTGACCACTGCTTGACCACTAATTTACCACCCTTTAATCATCACCATATCACTACACCTACTTTCCCCGACAATTTAAGTGGTCACTCGACCCTTTGACCACATCTTGACCACCACTTGACCACACCCTGACCACCACTTGACCACCTCTTGATCATCACCACGTCACTACACGTACCATCCCATACAATTTAAGGGGTCACTTGACCACCTCTTGACCGCTTGACCACCTCTTGACCACCTCTTGACCACCACTTGAGCACGTCATCGCACACCCTTACCTATAATTTAAGGGGTCACTTGACTATGTTTTTTTTTTTTTTCTTCTTTTTTTTTTTTTTTTTTTTTTTTTCTTCTTCTTTTCTTATTTATTAAAATTATTATATACCTTACTTGAATCGTTTGTTTTCTTTATTGATGTTTTATGTCGTATTTTTTATGTCGTACCTACAATTACTTGACCACGCCCACTCTGAGCACGCACACCACCTATGATGAGTCACTAGACCACGTCACCTATGATGAGTCACTAGACCACGCCACCTCTGATGAGTCACTAGACCACGCCTACCTTTTCGGGGAAAAAAGAGTTATCGCCCTTTGAGGAGGAGGAGGAATATCAATTCCCTCCTCAAAAATACGCGTGCTAACCACGTTACTATACTACTAATATGCCGACGATGTTTTAGTGTATCATCAGGGTAAGGATAGAGATCAGGTTGCTCTGGAACTACAAACCGAACTCAGTCGCATAAGTACTTGGTGTATTGAAGCTGGGGCAATGGTCAAACCAACAAAGGCAACAGTGACATGGTTCTCTTTAAATAATCATATTGTCAACACACCAACACCAACTTTAAATCTGGGCTCAGAGACAGAGAGTATGGAAAGAACGCAGGCAATGAATTACCTGGAAATAAGTTTTGACCGAAGCCTTGCTTATAATGAGCACATAGACCAGGTGATAACAAAGGCCAAGCGGGGTTTAGCTGTGATGCGGGTGATGGCGGCAGCAAACTGTGAGCAGCGCCATCTGTGTCTTCTATACGAGGGGCTGGTCATGTCTGTTTTTGAGTATGCAATGGCGATCCTGACTTTCAGCCATAAGCAGATAGAAAGGGTGGAAAGGATACAGCACGAAGCTATGCGCATTATTCTTGGATGTACAAGAGATTCAGCATGCAGGGCGATGCGCTACCTTCTTGATTTTCCAACCACTGAAGACAGAATACAAATTTGCAGAGTTAACGCAAACACACAACATCCACTGCATAGTGAAAATATGAAGGTGAAGGCAGCATGTTAAAAGTGGAAAGTCGTGGATGGGTCAAGCCGAAGACATTCTTCAACAGGCGTGTTCACTTGAGGACTTAGAACCTGGCGAGGAGTGGGTACAAGTGCCAACATATTTCTGTATGTCTTTTTCTGTTTGCATCTAACTAGACAGAAAATGCAGACAAGAAAATTCGGCTGCTATGGAGGTGGAAGTACAAGCGTTGATTTGTTTGAGAATTGGTTAGACGGTGATGCTGTCATTTGCACAGACGGGTCGGTCGTCCGACATGTGTGAAGTTCATGGGCCTTTACGGCTCAGGCTGGAGGTAGAATTGTGAAGGAGGACTCTGGTACTTTTGTTGAGATCACAAGTAGCCTGACTATGGAAGTCGTGGCATTAAGCAAAGCACTAACATGGCTTGAGACACAGACATTCACTAGGGCATGTTTCCTTAGCGACTCAATGAGCTTGCTCAAGGGGATAGAGATGGGGTGAATCCGAAGAGAGTGGTTGCTGTCTCTGTAACGGTCTCGGCTGGCAAAGCTTAGTTTCATCTTCGTGCCAGGGCATGCTGGAATACAAGGAAATGAGCGGGCTGACAAGCATGAAGGTATGGCTACTGTGGAGGGCGAACGCGCAATGGACTGGGCTGACATTCTGAATGCTCAACGAGAAGTAAGACTTTTGCGAGCACCAAGTGATGACTGTGAATCTACAACCATGATCAGACTGCGAAAACATCAAATTAATAGAGGTTTGGCCAAACAAGAACACTACGCAGGAAGCCAAAGAAGATTGATAAACTAACACAGAACTGGTGTCGTTAGCTGCTACACGCTGCGGGATTTGCTGAGGAGGGAATCCGAACACTTATGGACGGAATGGTTCGATGTGCAATGAGGATGATCTGTAGACTAACTAACTAACTAAGTGACACATTTAGATATATAATATATGTTACTAGCATAGTCACATTTAGATATATCATGTATGTTACTAGCATAGCCACATTTAGATATATCTTGTATGTTACTAGCATAGCCATATTTAGATATATCATGAACGTTACTAGCATAGTCACATTTAGATATATCTTGTATGTTACTAGCACAGCCACATTTAGATATATCATGAACGTTACTAGCATAGTCACATTTAAATATGTATATTACTAGCATAGACACTTTAGATATATAATATATGATACTAGCATGGTCACATTTAGATATATCATGAACGTTACTAGCATAGTCACATTTAGATATATCTTGTATGTTACTAGCATAGCCACATTTAGATATATCATGAACGTTACGAGCATAGTCACATTTAAATATGTATATTACTAGCATAGACACTTTATATATATAATATATGATACTAGCATTGTCACATTTAGATATATAATTATGTTACTAACATAGTCAATGAATGAATCACCCAAACAAACGAGAAGTAGATTGTGAGCTTTACTAAAACACGACTACAAGAGACAAATTGGACGTTGCGACCAAAGCCTTCGTCAGCACAGGACAAACAAATACAAACCAACACAAACCTACATGAAACACACTATGACAATATTAAACTATTAAACTGATAAAATGTACTCACTTGATTCTGTGTCCGTGCTTGGAAAGACTGACACGCGTAGGGCTCCATTGGATTAATAGACCGGATGTATGGTACACGGGTCAAAGGTCAAGCAGGAGGGGAGTGGGGTGGAGAAGCGCCCATGTGTGCGGAAAAGTGAAATTTAAGACCGGCAAAGATGTCGCGGACGCAGTTGACAATTAGCAATTCTCGTTAAGCGCTCGAAACACAGCTGCGGAAAACTACACAGAGTTGGTCCAAACAGAGGGGCATGAGTGGCGGTCATTCAGAAAACGATGGCAAAACACCGAACGTAAACCTACCAAGAAAGTTGACTGTGATGTCCTATAAAGGACCTGCACGTACCTAGATGGTGGACTGTAAGCTAGGGGGTGGAAGGGGGTGGGGTAGAGAGTTAAATGAAGCTGTGTTGGACATTAAGGCCGTGAGGGGAGAGTGTGCCCAACTGGAAGATGAGACGGTGTTCCAATGTCTTCCGATCCCGTTCGTGGGATGCGCATGATTTGATGGCCGTGACCTGTATGTCGGTTACGCCATGGTGGTCAGGACTGTTGAAATGCATAGGTACTGGTTTCTGGGCGCCGCTGGTGATATCAGAAAGATGTTGTCTAAATCTGTCCCCAAGACGTAACCCTATCTCACCGACATATCTCATGTCGCAACGTGTGCAGATAATCACATAGATGACGTTGCGACTGACGCATGAGAAACCCTCACGGATGTGGAAGGTCGTCTTAGGGAATGTCAGATTCTGGGTTTGAAGTACGTATGGACAGGTCTTGCAACGCGATCGAAGACAAGCCACCGTGCCAGGAAGAGACTGGTGAGGTTGGGGTAGCCTGCTATGGACCAGCACATCCCTGAGGTTACGATCCCGCTTATAGGCCACCAAAGGGGCCTCTGAGAAGACAACACGAGTGGTCGAGTCCGCCCGGAGAATGGATAGATGTTTCAAGAGATTATTCTTGGCATTTAGATATATCTATACATATAAAAGAGAATGTTTGTTTGTGTCTTTGTTTGTGTGTCCTTTATGCATTCCCGAACGGTCCATCCGATTGACATGAAATGTTCTACAGATGTTCTTCTCACTCCCCCGACGCCAACTGGCATAGTTAGTTTAAAATCAACAATTTTTTTCTCCAGCACGAAAGAAAATGGCATGAGCTTAAGAAAGAGACGAATAAATGTCCCGCTATCTTGCTGGAAGGGAACTGTTACCTGTCGTCCCTGGGGGGAAGTGGAATCAACAAGCACACTGTCTAAATTCCCTTTACTCAGCTTTGGTCTTCTGCCGGATCTTTGTTTACACACCCCCTGTCAGTCCTGGGATCACTCTTTCTTTCTCTCTCTCTCTCTCTCTCTCTCTCTCTCTCTCTCTCTCTCTCTCTCTCTCTCTCTCTCTCTCTCTCTCTCTCTCTCTTACCACAAACCCATACCCCTCTTCATATACCTCCAGAACATACCCACACAACACTGTCCTCCAACAAATAAGAAAATATTTAATGAAGAAAAACTTTCAGGTGTGTAATGTATGTGTAGAGAAATCTGTGGTGTAGTATACTGTGTATGTGAGATAGGAATATTCAGTCTAGGGTCAGAGTCACATTCGTCATCGTGCACCGGCCATACGACTGCACAACATCACAGAATTGGAGGGAGCTCACCCGATGAACCGTCTCTCCGGTCAGATGTCGATTTCCTCCCGTCCGTCGTGGAAAGTTTAAATGCTGAGTTCCCAGCGTGTGATTGAATGAATTAAAGTCCAATTGTCCGACACACACGGTAAAATATATATTCAAGAAAATCCAGTGACTACCGAACACGAGCACTGGTCGTCACATCTCTGTAAAACACTATTGTCCATAAATGTTTCCTGTCCGTACTGACAATGTTACTTATTTAACTTCTTCACTCTCCTATAACTCTCCGTATAACTGTCACAGTGATTTAGTCAGTGGTTTTCCTGGGAATTAATCTACTGTTAAGGCACTGTGCTAAAAAGGAAGCCCACTTCTAAAATGGCACTCCATTGATAATGCAGTCTACTGATAAGGCATTAAGTGTTGGACCTTCCTAGTGGAAAACTGTCCAATTATCAAGGTCAGTTAGCCCTGCACCAGGCTTCAGTCATGGTTCTCATCTCTGAGTGTAGGTAGGTTCTATATTTCCGTGGAACTTGTCGAAGAGAGAACACCAGGTGATAGCAACCCTACTCAGACCTATTGTATGTGAATGTAGGCCGAAGGGCCGTACTCAGACTTTAATATCTAGATCCTCATAGAACCAAACTCCGGCATAAGACAGAGCCGTTCATCACACGACCTGAGACGTGATAAGAAAAAGGAAAGACTAAAGGAAAAGCAAAGACACTCCAGTAGACACCCTACCGGGAAATCCTACCCTTGCCATTTCCTATATCCCCCAACCACTCTCAATCTCGATAAATAACCTCCCACGGCATTGGCCTTACCCTGCCGAGTGTAATGATATATCACTTAACCTAGCTTACGCTACACATCAGCCCGCTGCGGCCGACGCTCCTAGTATACTTTCACACAACGCACTAACACTATGCTCAAGTCCTAAACTCTATCTATCACTAGACTACCTTATGCTAGTCACTCTTGTTCCGAGTCGGAATTCACAATTCACAACAAGAATAAATGTCCGTCGTTTTCAAACAACATGGGACACTGTGATTACCTTCTCCATAAAAACTGGAACGAACAAACACTCCCTTCATGAATATTCCATTCTACCCACTGATCGCAAATGAAGTTTTTTTTTTTTTTTTTTCAGACAGCCGAAAATTGTGCCCGAGTGACGTCATTGGCTTGGCGGCAACCAAGTCAAGGCGGCGCATTTTCTTTCATCTTGAGATCGGGCAAAACAACATGCCGACAAGTTGAACCTGTGATCTTGGGGAAATCTCAAAGACTTCTGGTTGTGTTTGATCCGATGAAAGTTTTTCCGCCACTAACAACAAAATGTTGCAGTGGTCTATATCGACTGTCTCTGTCAGTCTATCATCTGATCGTTAACTCCAGTGGTTCCGTGACAGGAACTCACTCTCTGATTACACCAGAAACTAGTTATGAACAGTTGTTGTTCTCACTCGCGTGGATGCAACTGAAATAGTTAGTTTAAAATCAATTTTTAATTTTTGGGAACGGGAACGGGAGCAGGGGCCGAATATGAAATAAATTAGACGCTCCCCGTCAGGGACTGGGCGAAGCCGGCCCGGGTCATCTAGTAATATATATATATATATATATATATATATATATATATATATATATATATATATATATTACTAGCATAGACCACCAGAGAGACGAATGGAGACGGATTGTATCTGCAGCAAAGAACCTCAATGGCTCTGAACGCTGAAGAAGAAGAAGAAGAAAAGAAGAAGAAGAAGAAGAAGAAGAAGAAGAAGAAGAAGAAGAAGAAGAAGAAGAAGAAGAAGTAGAAGAAGAAGAAGATAGACATATTTAGATATATCATGTATGTTACTAGCATTGTCACATTTAGAGATGATGTATGTTACTAGCATTAGACACATTTATATATAGCATTATTTTACTACGATAGGCACATTTAGATATAGCATGTATGTTACTAGCATAGGCGCATTTAGATATTTCATGTGCTACTAGCATAGACGCCGGTCTCTCTGGCGGAGGGTTTACAACACTTTCTCCGTAATCCCGTTTATAACGCAGAGTCTCGTAGCAGGCGAGAACTGGGAGCCGTTCTATCCCCGCTGGTGACTTGCGGGATAACTGAGCCGGCCGCTCAGAAAGCAATGGCAAACTACTGAGCGTAATCTTACCAAGAATTCAATAGACAGCTGAAAGATGCTGCTGTTGACAGCGATGTCATGTAAAGGATATGCGAATTTGAAAAAAAAAACAAAAAAACTATCGTAGACACATTTATATATTATATGTATGTTACTAGCATACACACACACACACACACACACACACACACACACACACACACATATATATATATATATATATATATATATATATATATATATATATATATCATATTTTACTAGAATAGGCACACACACACACACACACACACACACACACACACACACACACATATATATATATATATATATATATATATATATATATATATATATATATATATATATATATATATATTATTTGCATAGGAACATTTATATATAGCATGTATATTCCGTGCTGTTTCATAATTGCCTGCCATCCTAAGTCGCGGGTTCGAAATCAATTACTGGAAATATGGAAGCACGCAGCTTTGCGTTGATTTAGATCTTTCGAGGAGTCAGTAGTTAAGATAGTAATGGCACACTACTGAACAAACATTACTTATTAAATCACAAGCAGCTATTAAATGCTGGTTTGATTGCAACTTCCTACAAAGGACATGGAACTAACTTAACTATTAACTGATTCAGTACCATGGATGATTAGTCGTCTTAGGCGACTTCTCGTTTCTGACATGGTCTTATATACAGTAGTTTTCCTTGTGCAACTCCCTTGAATTTGATATATAATACAACATGTCTGCTACCATGTTTACAAATTTTATGTCTTAAATATGACACACCTCTATTTCCCATTGTCTGCAGTCCATTCTTTGTTTGGTCCAAACCTATTTTTTGTATGGCAGTGAATCAGTTAAACAATATTACTACAACCTTTCATCTTACGTGATAAATACGCGGAGATAGCGCGAGAGAAAATGGGAGAGGCAGACGCAGAGAGCTGTATCATGAAACAAAGTAGCCATCTCCCATTCACGTCAATAAGTAATGGGGTTTTCGTTCGAGTAATTATGCCATGTTTGCTTATATTCAGCATGGAAACGTCACCAGCTCTTTCAGCTTTACGAGTCGAGCAGAATAGAATTGTTGGACGGCGCGAAATGTCGAAGCCACGGGAAGGCAAAAAAATTTCCAGGGAGTATCGAATTTTGTCCCCGGTTGCGTCTTGGCTCTGCACCTATTGTCGATAGATTACTGAGCTAATGCCTCACATTGCCGTGTTGCCGCCGCCGTTGTTGTTGCACAGAATTCTTTTCCCAGTGCAAATTAGCAGCTGAATTCGTTGTGAAAGTTTCGTGTTGTTATGAAGTGTTACGTTTAAGGTTGGCATCAATAGATATAAGATAGCGTCAGGGAGAAGTGTAACGGAGTTACGACAAGCCATGTATCAAACGTCAGCTAAAGCACAATGTATGCTGTTTTATGTTTGTTTTCAAGTTTGATGAAGTTGTTCACTTGGAATTATTTGTATTGGGAAATAATTTATTTTTCTCTTTCTATCTGGTTTTCATTAGTTTACTTTGCTTTTTGGAACGCCTTGCGCCTTGTGTGTGATGATAATTCTGTTTTACGTTTCCATGACAAGAATACCACATGCGTCATGACGTCGGATTTTTTGTAAGGGAAAATAATGGAATTCACCTCATTATATTTATATAATGAGGTTTGTATATATTAAATTAAAAGAAAACAAAAACAAAACAAAACAAAACAACAACAAAAACACACAAAAAAGCATTTGGTTTCCAGCTTACTACGAGTAAATAAATCCTGCCCAAAGGAAATTTCTTTTTCAGTAGCTGACTTTTAGTTTAACAATATTTTTCTCTACAAGACTTTCCAATCCATTTCTTATAGTAGCTCTAAAATTAACTAAACAAGCTGTGCGTATACAATTATTAACATGATTTTTTTTTTTAAAATGTACTACCTTTTACAAATGTATCCCCTATTTATTGTTAAGCTACTCATTAATTGTCTGTATTCGTTGCATCTGCCAGATTTACAGGGTTAATCCGTGTATTATCTTATTTAAGTATCTCCCTTTACTCACTGCGTTTCAGTTTTTCACGACGTCATTAATTATATTTACATTTAAATATCTTTGTATATTTATTTTATGCTACATTTTCGCGATAGTTAATCACGTGTATTATTATCCTAACATGTGTTTTGTAATTCAAATACAAAACATTAAATACCATAACCATCAATCACCGAATTATGTCATCTCTAAGGACAGTTAAAAGTTAGTTGCACGTCTTTACAGGACCTCGCAATCAGCCCCAGCATTTATTGGCTGTTTGTGGTTTACTAAGTAATTTTAGTTCAGTAGGTTGCCATTGTGTTATGAGTGGTCGACGCCTCATACCATGGACATCAACACAAAACGGTCTGCTTCCAAATCACTTACGGCTGATGCCAAACCCTCGACTCTGTATGGCGAGAAATGATGACACTGTGTGTTTCACTATTCCCTAACGCTAGAGATAGTAAACACAAAATAATGGACCCCTATACGCTTTGAGGCGTTTTGGATGATAAATGGTACTGGACCCTATCTTTATAGATTAATCGACGCTCGGTGTTTTCAACATCCGTGGGACACGTTTATTCAAATGGCATTTCCTGGTGTCTATGTTTAGATTGACCTGAAAGCCCAGATTATTACAAAAAGTGAGCCTCAGTGAGAATCTGAACACACGACCACTAGGTCGGCAGGCTAACGTTCTAGTAGCATAGCTACCAGTATTTCCTCCTAAATACAGAAGGAAATATGTTGAGGCATAGTATAGTAAAAGATAAGGCTGACAATGGAAAGTATGGCCCACCTGCGAATATAATGGTGAAAACAATGAAAACCACGATGATGCCATTTGTTCGAAGAATGTTGATAATATTCTGGACAAAGAAAAAACCAAACAAGGGGACATTGGTCCAGTATCCCTCAACGAAACCTGAGGAATGGACACATGACATTTGTCAACAGGTCATGTACTGAGAAGAGGTTATTGGGAAATATCGTTACGACTAGAAAGATCGATGGAAAAACGGGCAGAGAAAGACCAAGAGAAAAGATTACTGGATGGTCTGAAACGGTGACAGAGAGGGATACCGTCAGAAGAGTTGATATGTAACATCAAAGAGCTGCAGAGAGACATTAGGCATACGCCAGCTGGTAGGGCTCATGGCCATGATATTAACATTACAGGCTGTGTTAGCGTTAGTGCGGAGAATATAGTGCACAAGAGAGCCACCGGAAGGCAAATATGTATGCAGAATACTTAAATTCCTGGACGACAACAACCGTGTATGCAACGTTCAAAAATGTTGCATATCCAATGTGCAGTAGTTACGATCAACTGCATTTTGATTTTCAGACAATTGTACGTTGAGCAGTTTGTCATTGCTCTTTGAATGAGAAGTGAACGTCTAAGTCTTAACTTAATGCCGGTGTAAGGGTTGAACCGCCTACCTCGCCATCATCAAAACGGAAGTTTAAGAGCGAAGCGCTCCAACTCAATCAAAATATCACATGGCAGTGAAAGTCCATTTCTACTTCAAAGCAAGCACCAACAGGAGAATGGTTCTTGGAAAACTCAATAGAACACTATAAATGATCACGGAAACATGACGTCAGTGTCTGTTGGGATCTGAATTGAGTCAGGAACCGAAATCATAGTACTCGGGACATTCCCATGTGCACTCCGTCCTCATCTTCAAAAATGAAGGAAGAGTTCCAATTCTAATGGTAGATCTAGAATTACTTGCTCAAATCTAAGATACATTCTCATCGGATGTAAGGCAATTTTCTGGACAGAATATGCTACATGCTGATGAGTCATCATTCCTATGACATTCATTATTACAATCAGCATCAGTTTCGTTTTCTATTGGGTGCAGACATCATTTCAGTAAATACAATAGTAACTGAAAATCCCTTAAATAAATCTACTGTTTGAGACTTGAAGAAGCACCACAGACAGTGTAAATAATACACTAAACAGGGCTTCTTTCTTCGTTAACACGAATAACGACAACAAACAAGAAGTAATTTTCCGTAAAGGAAACACAAACAGTGTCCTTCTGTAAATAAAATCTTCTTCTCTAAAGAAAACACAATAATGTTTTCAAATAAGTCTCTTTTGGATAAAAAACACACACATAAGAACTGCACAAACAACAGAAGCCCTTCCGTAAATCAAATATAGTAACGTCACCAAACAGAAAGTCTCCTTTAGTTTAAAATAACTGTAAAAAAATTTTATAAAAGACTCAGTAATTATTTAAAAGAATATCTTTTCCCTGAACACAATTACCAACGAAGTCTCTTCTGCAACTTGATCACATACGTCTGAGATTAAAAAGCGTCTGAATGTATTTCAATGGTGTCTACGACAAATCTTCAGACAAACACTGTAGTGCTAATATGTTAATACCAATCTTCATGATTACAGACTATCATGGCTGTATGCTGGCAAACAGTCAGGCAGATGAACTGTGACGAAACCACATGACAAAACAATATAGAGGACAGAAGGATGGACCGAAGGCTTTGATCCTGCCTCTGTTAGCCACCGCAGTTTTTGGAGACAAGACGTCCTGTGAGTTAGACTATTTACCGTGTGTACATGAAACTCCGTTCTTAGTTTGACTTTCCGAGAATGTTGTATTTTCAAAAGCCAGATTTGTTCAAACATAAAAATACAAGATAGTAAGTTTAAACTTACCTTGGTAGACAATTCAAATTACTCTGTTACTGTGTGTTTTGTATATTTCAGCTTAAATGATGTATCTTATTGCTTTAGTGTATGTTGTGTGATGTATTTGACGAGATGCAGCGAAATGTGCCAGGCAATAAATCGTGCAATCTATTGTTTGTGTCTTCGTTTTCAAAGTAGTTTATGTGTATGATTTTATCCATTATCAGTATTACTTAATATGGGCATTGAGAGAGCCATGACTTGACGGGAGTCGGGGTGCAGATCACACCCATTGCTCCACGGGGAGATGTAAAAGCATGGAGAAGAGAATGAGAGATAAATGGATACTATGGCGCGGACACGGAGCGAGCTGCAGGGCACAGCAACAGGACTGCTTGTCGTGGGTTTGTTGGGCTGATAAGGGTAGAAGAGGCGAACCACAGCCTTTAATATCTGTGTGTAATGTTTCAGCAGAAATTATTTTAAGGATAGAAGAAGAGGACAAATGTTTGCTTTACACGCTCTAGAGCAGTGGTTCTCAACCTGTGGGGAATTCCCCCCCCCCCCCAGGGGGAAATTTAGGGTTTCCAGGGGGTGGGGATGAAGACCATTTTAAGATCGCGTTAATATAAGATAATATGTCATTTACTGAAACGTATATGATCAAGTTGCAGAAGAGACTTCGTTGGTAATTGTGTTCAGGGAAGAAGATATTCTTTTAAATAATTACTGAGTTTTTTTGTTTTTTTTTTAAAGTTATTTTAAACTAAAGGAGACTTTCTGTTAATAATATGTCATTTACTGTATATTGTTTTTCCCTGCATACTTTACAGTTATGTACGTCTCATCCTTCTAAAATTCATTTTATAAAGTAAGTAGACCCACAAATCATGTTTTATGTGGATGTCTAGACTTGTTTTAGTATATGTTATTACATTTACCTTCCATTTTTACGTATACTGTGTAGGGGTGGGGGGATTTTTAGATAGGAAATATGAAAAGAGGGTAATGACGTTCTGAAATACGGTGAAGGGGGGCACGGGCAAATTTTTGCTAAGAAGGGGGGGGGGGGAGGGGGGGAATGACATTCTGAAAATATGGTGAGGGGGGGCACGGCCAAAAAAAAGGTTGAGAACAAACTGCTCTAGAGGATATTTTATACGGTTTATTAATGTTTTAATGACCTCAATGCTACTAGTAGTGGATTAGGAACCTCGTTTATGCTCCATAAGTATTTGAAAATTACCGTTACTTTAATAGTATTAAGGTGTTCATACATGGAGTGGGATAGTGTATTGCTATCGCTTGTTGTCGTCCCGCTAGGTAACGGTTAAATCACATCGAAGCGATTGTGAAAAACGACCTGGGGTTCCAGGTAGGAAAAGCTAAAATGGTTCCCATAAATGTCTTGGGAAGTAAAGGCGTTGGGGTGCTATTGGCCCCACATCAAACCTGGAGGTGACCATCTATACAAATAGCATCTATAAGCTAATGCCCAGGTACGCCTTAGGGGTGTAAAAATGGCCCTTTAGGGGGTGGTGATTATTTTAATGATGAAGAAACATAGCAAAAGAAATGGAAACACCTACTGACGTACTAAACCTTTGGTTTGTTAACAGTCGAGTAGATCTGGAAAAGGTTGTGACAACGATGGAAATAATTGTTTCCTTAACTGTCAAACTGTCATTTACTGCCAATATAGTACCTTGCGGTGTATGGCAGGGGGTGTTGGGGGCGGGGGGGGGGGGGGGGGTCTTTGAGCCTGGGGAATAAGGCCGCCTGGCTAGTGCAGTCACCGCGAATTGTGCAGGTTAGTTTTTCTTTTGCCCCCGACAAAAAAAAATCTCACACCTTACCGGGGGATCAAACCCCGGGTCTCCCGAAGGAGAGTCCGGCGTTCTAGCCACTCGACCACCGCTCCTCCTTTAACATATAAAAAAAAAACTTTAAATTTTGAAGATACGCTTCCAAATGGTTTGTTTTATGCTAATTTGTAGTAGCTACATAAGATTGTTGTTTTGCTTTCACAATGGTCTAAGCGTCGGGTTAAGAAAACAATGACGAACTTCTTTTAAAGTACCAAATTTTTCTGAAGTTGGTGATCATTCTTTCCACAGCCCTCCGCTCGTGTGTGCCAATCGTTTCTGATACTGGGTCCCCCCGTTGACCAAGTGTTCGCTCCTCTGTCTTGGGCGCCCACTGCCTCTCCCCCCCCTCCAACATAGTTAGCTTGCTCCTTTTCAAGCATCCAAAAGAATGATGTGATGTAATCATTCTCTTTGCGAGTTAACTTTTTTCAATATATATTCATTTTTCTTAATATCCCTGCACTGTGTTCTTTTTACCTTCTGAACCATATCTCCGCAGCTTCCCAAAAATTCCTCACTTGTCTGCTAATTTTCCATGATTCGCGTAAAACACCAGATGGTTTTATGTGCTCTAAAAAATCTTTGCTTATCTCCCTGATAAGGATAAAATTCCCGCAAATTTTTATATTTTTTTTGTGATTTACATTTAACGCCCTAATACTGTTTTTAAGTCCCCAATATTTAAATACATTGACTTGTTCAGATTGGTTCTATTCACGTTGGTGTTGCATTTGTATATAATTTTCTTTGTAATTATCATTACTAGTATATTTCTATTATTCAGAACATTGATAAGTGCGAAAATCCCATGATACAGCTTTGTGTACTTAGACTCGACAGGAATGTTTGTATTTCCCAGTGGCTGGCGAGAAAAGCATTGACAGACGCGAGATCTGAACATACACGGCACACTTACGGGTTTCGGGCCCTCAAGTCCCTGAAAGGGGCCCTAGAATGCCCAGCATCATGAGAAGAACCTCGAATGGGGGGGCTCAGCTGCTGTATCGGGAAAAACAAAGCCAGTAGAGAATCCCGTGTGTGGATACTTAAAAACGCAGTTCAGACTGGGCAGGTGGCAACAGCGCTTTTTTGTTCTTCATCGAATATACTTTCTATTATGAAAACGAGACTCGGCACGCCCTTCGGGTATTGCTTGTTAAAAGGGAAAAGCTATTGCGATAGGATTATCGCCCGGTCGGCATTTAAAGGGGGGGAGGAGAAAAAAGGGAACCCTTAATTCTTTTATGTAATAATCTTCTCGTGTATGTAGTCTAGGTTATAATGTTTCTACGTAAAACTATTCACTTTGCCCCGCAAGTCCAACGAGGTGAAACTAGTCAAAAGCGCCCGCGGGGAGCTGAAGAAGAATAGTCAACCAAGACAGAACTAAAATAAATCGCTACTCAGCTGAGGGAGATACTGAGAGAGGATCTGAGCACTTATGAAAATGTTCAATGTTCGATGCTCAGTGAGGATGATCTGTTGACTGACTAATTATTCAACGCACGACACACACACACACACACACACACACACACACACACAAAAACAAACCCCACACATATATAATATATATATATTATATATATATGTCCGTCTGACGGCATACCTGTATGTGTCAATTGTAGCCAACAAAAATAATTAGTGTGCATGAGATTTGGAGATTAGTAAGTTCAAATTTTTCTTCAGGTTGCAGTGTGATCGACGTTATGTAGTGTGAATTAATGACCAAAAAATAGAAAGTATAGCTATTGTATAAAACCCTTAATTTTCTTATGCTTTTGTCAAAAGAGATACATCTAAAAAACACTTGATCCAACTAGTTACTTTCTACTAAACTAAATATACTAACTACTATAAAATATATACAAACTATATACTACTATACTATACTACCCCCACCACCCCACCGCCACGCCACTGCGTCCCCCTCCGGTCCCCTCCACGTCCCCTTTCCCCGCCCCATGTCCTCGTCCTTTCCCCCTCCTCTTCCTCTTCCCCCCTCCCCCCGCTGCCCCTGTCGCCCCTGCTTTATTTTACTCTGCTATTTCTGCTACCGTTCTATTATTTTACCGCTGCTAGTACTTTCTACGTGTAGTTCCCCCCCGCGTGTACGTATGGCTAGTCCCGTACTGCTGGTTTACTTTTTTCCCCTTTCTCTACTATA
>JACEFZ010002766.1:0-13939 GCA_014155875.1 Cepaea nemoralis | reverse complement strand
AAAAGATTACCCGGCAGAGGGTTTCCGGCAACGGTGAGACGTACTTGTTCTGACGTAACGTGCTGTGTCTATCTTGCTGTGATCAGCTGACTGGTTGATGTCTGAGAGACGGGTCTACACATTTTATAGAACACGTCACCATTGTTTCGCATACACGCTCATCCCGTTACACTTTTTTTTTAAAAAATTAAATCTTTATTAATTTCTAAAAGCAAGAGTTTTGAGTATGTTGGTTGGGGAAGATGAGAAGGGGCATAGTACGACAGTGTGAGAGTGATAGGAAAAGGTGTCATGGCTGATGGGGGGTTTTGGACGGAAGCTGGTGGATTCTCCAGAAATTGGGGGGGAAAAAAAAAATAATTTTAAATGTGGGTGTCGGATCTCCTCACTCCAGGGACGACACTTTAAAGGAGGACACGACAAATATGAGAAAGAGAGGACTGAAATATTATATGAAACCAGTGCTGCTGTATGACAGTGAACAAACAAATTAGAAAGAGCATAGGGGATATCGAAGTCTGGTTGTGACATGAACGTTGTGAATACGTGGAACAGGCTAATGAAAGCAGCTCATTATATACAACTATAGTCATGTGACAGTTATCAGTTATCAGTTGTGGTATCTTCATTGCACTCCAGACAGGTCCATAGGTGCTCAGATTCTCCCCCTCCCAGCATAAGTATTAGCGTCCGGTGGCTAATAGTGCCAGTTCTGTGTTGGTTAACGAGGCACCTCGTTTTCCCTATGTACCTCTCGTGTTCATCGATCAAATAATGAAAAGAGAGGCACTGTAGAACATCATAAAGACTGGAGGTAGGCCAACATGGCCGAATGGATAAGAACGCATGTTCTTAAACATCCCGTGTGCTGATGCCGAGGTAAGAGTTCACCCCCTACACCGGACAGTTGGACTAAAATGTTGACGTATCGTCCTTGACATGGGAACGTAAATTACAAGTGCCTCTGAAGTCGGAGTGGGTTCGCCTGATGGCGAGGGAAACTGTTAATAGGTAACGCCTATCCATAAGCAAAATTCATCCCAGCACTACTAGAAGTAGTGGGCATGGATTATGCTTGTGTTCAAAGCGAGCGAGCGTAAACCAAAAAAAAAAAAAGAAGAAAGTAAAGATTGGAAAGATGAGCGATAAAAGAGACAAGAGGCACACTGACGGAATCTATACTGGCTGTCTTAGACATTGCCGTGGAGGTATATCATGGATATTATTGAGCTATCAGATCTGTACACATGTTTTTATTTTACCATCTTTAGGGCATAGACATTTAGCCAACTCACTCCAAGTCCAACTCCCTCCTGCTCTCAATATTCATGTGTCACTTACAGCTATGTACAGTTCCTTCCCATATTGTTCATGTATGTTTCTACTTCTCTTCTCCGTCAGTTTTATAGTCGTCGTCTATTTCTGTTGCTCTGTGTGTTTACCGACTAAGGCTGTTCTAGTTATACAGTTCTCTGGTTTTCTCAATTTATGGCTGTCCAGCGCCTGTGTCATTTGTTCACGTCTGGATTCATATGTATGCGTCTAGTTCTCTCTACGAGGTCTGTTGAGACATAAATATCTATGTCACTAGATGATGATTTCAATTTGTCATAAATGTCCCCAACTTTGTCCTTTTTCTCAAATACTCAAAATGGGAAGTCTTTTGTATTAATTCGCTAATTGCCGTGTGCTGTTGTATGTCACCATGCAGTGTGTTGTTCTATGTCCCCATAAAGTGTGTTGCTCTATGTCCCCATACAGTGTGTTGTTCTATGTCCCCATAAAGTGTGTTGTTCTATGTCCCCATACAGTGTGTTGTTCTATGTCCCCATACAGTGTGTTGTTCTATGTCCCCATACAGTGTGTTGTTCTATGTCACCATAAAGTTTGTTGTTCTATGTCCCCATACAGTGTGTTGTTATATGTCCCCATACAGTGTGTTGTTTTATGTCCCCATACAGTGTGTTGTTCTATGTCCCCATACAGTGTGTTGTTCTATGTCCCCACACAGTTTGTTGTTCTATGTCCCCATACAGTGTGTTGTTCTATGTCCCCATACAGTGTGTTGCTCTATGTCCCCATACAGTGTGTTGTTCTATGTCCCCATACAGTGTGTTGTTCTATGTCCCTATACAGTGTGTTGTTCTATGTCCCCATACAGTGTGTTGCTCTATGTCCCCATACAGTGTGTTGTTCTATGTCCCCATACAGTGTGTTGTTATATGTCACCAAACAGTGTGTTGTTCTATGTACCCATACAGTTTGTTGTTCTATGTCCCCATAAAGTGTGTTGCTCTATGTCACCATACAGTGTGTTGCTCTATGTCCCCATACAGTGTGTTGTTCTATGTCCCCATACAGTGTGTTGTTCTGTGTCCCTATACAGTGTGTTGTTCTATGTCCCCATAAAGTGTGTTGCTCTATGTCCCCATACAGTGTGTTGTTCTATGTCCCCATAAAGTGTGTTGCTCTATGTCCCCATACAGTGTGTTGTTCTATGTCCCCATAAAGTGTGTTGTTCTATGTCCCCATACAGTGTGTTGTTCTATGTCCCCATACAGTGTGTTGTTCTATGTCCCCATACAGTGTGTTGTTCTATGTCACCATAAAGTTTGTTGTTCTATGTCCCCATACAGTGTGTTGTTATATGTCCCCATACAGTGTGTTGTTCTATGTCCCCATACAGTTTGTTGTTCTATGTCCCCATACAGTGTGTTGTTCTATGTCCCCATACAGTGTGTTGCTCTATGTCCCCATACAGTGTGTTGTTCTATGTCCCCATACAGTGTGTTGTTCTATGTCCCCATACAGTGTGTTGTTCTATGTCCCCATAAAGTGTGTTGTTCCATGTCCCCATACAGTGTGTTGTTCTATGTCCCCATACAGTGTGTTGTTCTATGTCCCTATACAGTGTGTTGTTCTATGTCCCCATACAGTGTGTTGTTCTATGTCCCCATACAGTGTGTTGTTCTATGTCACCAAGCAGTGTGTTGTTCTATGTACCCATACAGTTTGTTGTTTTATGTCCCCATAAAGTGTGTTGCTCTATGTCCCCATACAGTGTGTTGTTCTATGTCCCCATACAGTGTGTTGTTCTATGTCCCCATACAGTGTGTTGTTCTGTGTCCCCATACAGTGTGTTGTTCTATGTCCCCATACAGTGTGTTGTTCTATGTCCCCATAAAGTGTGTTGTTCCATGTTCCCATACAGTGTGTTGTTCTATGTCCCCATACAGTGTGTTGTTCTATGTCCCTATACAGTGTGTTGTTCTATGTCCCCATACAGTGTGTTGCTCTATGTCCCCATACAGTGTGTTGTTCTATGTCCCCATACAGTGTGTTGTTATATGTCACCAAACAGTGTGTTGTTCTATGTACCCATACAGTTTGTTGTTCTATGTCCCCATAAAGTGTGTTGCTCTATGTCACCATACAGTGTGTTGTTCTATGTCCCCATACAGTGTGTTGTTCTATGTCCCCATACAGTGTGTTGTTCTGTGTCCCTATACAGTGTGTTGTTCTATGTCCCCATAAAGTGTGTTGCTCTATGTCCCCATACAGTGTGTTGTTCTATGTCCCCATAAAGTGGGTTGCTCTATGTCCCCATACAGTGTGTTGCTCTATATCCCCATACAGTGTGTTGATCTATGTCCCCATACAATGTGTTGTTCTATTTCCCCATGCAGTGTGTTGTTCTATGTCCCCATAAAGTGTGTTGCTCTATGTCCCCATACAGTGTGTTGTTCTATGTCCCCATAAAGTGTGTTGCTCTATGTCCCCATACAGTGTGTTGTTCTATGTCCCCATACAGTGTGTTGTTCTATGTCCCCATAAAGTGTGTTGCTCTATGTCCCCATACAGTGTGTTGTTCTATGTCCCCATAAAGTGTGTTGTTCTATGTCCCCATACAGTGTGTTGTTCTATGTCCCCATACAGTGTGTTGTTCTATGTCCCCATACAGTGTGTTGTTCTATGTCCCCATAAAGTGGGTTGCTCTATGTCCCCATACAGTGTGTTGTTCTATGTCCCCATACAGTGTGTTGTTCTATGTCCCCATAAAGTGTGTTGCTCTATGTCCCCATACAGTGTGTTGTTCTATGTCCCCATACAGTGTGTTGTTCTATGTCCCCATACAGTGTGTTGTTCTATGTCCCCATACAGTGTGTTGTTCTATGTCCCCATACAGTGTGTTGTTCTATGTCCCCATACCGTGTGTTGTTCTATAGCCTATACAGTGTGTTGTTCTATGTCCCCATAAAGTGTGTTGCTCTATGTCCCCATACAGTGTGTTGTTCTATGTCTCCATACAGTGTGTTGTTCTATGTCCCCATACAGTGTGTTGTTCTATGTCCCCATACAGTGTGTTGTTCTATGTCCCCATACAGTGTGTTGTTCTATGTCCCTATACAGTGTGTTGTTCTATGTCCCCATACAGTGTGTTGCTCTATGTCCCCATACAGTGTGTTGTTCTATGTCCCCATACAGTGTGTTGTTCCATGTCCCCATACAGTGTGTTGTTCTATGTCACCAAACAGTGTGTTGTTCTATGTACCCATACAGTTTGTTGTTCTATGCTCTATGTCCCCATACAGTGTGTTGTTCTATGTCCCCAAAAACTGTGTTGTTCTATGTCCCCATACAGTGTGTTGTTCTATGTCCCCATACAGTGTGTTTTTCTATGTCCCCATACAGTGTGTTGTTCTATATCTCCATAAAGTGGGTTGCTCTAAGTCCCCATACAGTGTGTTAATCTATGTCCCCATACAGTGTGTTGTTCTATGTCCCCATAAAGTGTGTTGCTCTATGTCCACATACAGTGTGTTGTTCTATGTCCCCATACAGTGTTTTGTTCTATGTCCCCATACAGTGTGTTGTTCTATGTCACCATAAAGTGTGTTGTTCTATGTCCCCATACAGTGTGTTGTTCTATGTCCCCTAAAGTGTGTTGCTCTATGTCCCCATACAGTGTGTTGTTCCATGTCCCCATACAGTGTGTTGTTCTATGTCCCCATATAGTGTGTTGTTCTATGTCCCCATACAGTGTGTTGTTCTATGTCCCCATACAGTGTGTTGTTCTATGTCCCCATACAGTGTGTTGTTCTATGTCCCCATACAGTGTGTTGTTCTATGTCAACATACAGTGTGTTGTTCTATGTCCCCATACAGTGTGTTGTTCTATAGCCTATGCAGTGTGTTGTTCTATGTCCCATAAAGTGTGTTGCTCTATGTCCCCATACAGTGTGTTGTTCTATGTCTCCATACAGTGTGTTGTTCTATGTCCCCATACAGTGTGTTGTTCTATGTCCCCATACAGTGTGTTGGTCGATGCTCCCATAAAATGTGTTATTCTATGTTCCCATAAAGTGTGTTTTTTATGTCCCCATACAGTGTGTTGTTCTATGTCCCCATACAGTGTGTTGTTCTATGTCCCCATAAAGTGGGTTGCTTTATGTCCCCATACAGTGTGTTGTTCCATGTCCCCATAAAGTGTGTTGTTCAATGTCCCCATACAGTGTGTTGTTCTATGTCCCCATAAAGTGCGTTGCTCTATGTCCCCATAAAGTGTGTTGCGCTATGTCCCCATACAGTGTGTTGTTCTATGTCCCCATAAAGTGTGTTGTTCCATGTCCCCATACAGTGTGTTGTTCTATGTCCCCATACAGTGTGTTGTTCTATGTCCCCATAAAGTGTATTGCTCTATGTCCCCATACAGTGTGTTGTTCTATGTCTCCATACAGTGTGTTGTTCTATGTCCCCATACAGTGTGTTGTTCTATGTCCCCATACAGTGTGTTGTTCTATGTTCCCATAAAATGTGTTATTCTATGTTCCCATGCAGTGTGTTTTTTATGTCTCCATACAGTGTGTTGTTCTATGTCCCCATACAGTGTGTTGTTCTATGTCCCCATAAAGTGTGTTGTTCTATGTCCCCATACAGTGTGTTGTTCTATGTCCCCATAAAGTGGGTTGCTTCTATGTCCCCATAACAGGTGTGTTGTTCTAATGTCCCCATAACAGTGTGTTGTTCTATGTCCCCATACAGTGTGTTGTTCTATGTCCCCATAAGTGTGTTGCTCTAAATGTCCCCATACAGTGTGTTGTGTCTATGTTCCCATGCAGTGTGTTTTTTATGTCCCCATACAGTGTGTTGTTCTATGTCCCCATACAGTGTGTTGTTCTATGTCCCCATAAAGTGGGTTGCTTTATGTCCCCATACAGTGTGTTGTTCTATGTCCCCATACAGTGTGTTGTTCTATGTCCCCATAAAGTGCGTTGCTCAATGTCCCCATAAAGTGTGTTGCTCTATGTCCCCATACAGTGTGTTGTTCTATGTCCCCATAAAGTGTGTTGTTCCATGTCCCCATACAGTGTGTTGTTCTATGTCCCCATACAGTGTGTTGTTCTATGTCCCTATACAGTGTGTTGTTCTATGTCCCCATACAGTGTGTTGCTCTCTGTCACCATATAGTGTGTTGTTCTATGTCCCCATACAGTGTGTTGTTCTATGTCCCCATACAGTGTGTTGTTCTATGTCACCAAACAGTGTGTTGTTCTATGTACCCATACAGTTTGTTGTTCTATGTCCCCATAAAGTGTGTTGCTCTATGTCCCCATACAGTGTGTTGTTCTATGTCCCCATAAAGTGTGTTGTTCTATGTCCCCATACAGTGTGTTGTTCTATGTCCCCATACAGTGTGTTGTTCTATGTCCCCATACAGTGTGTTGTTCTATGTCCCCATAAAGTGGGTTGCTCTATGTCCCCATACAGTGTGTTGTTCTATGTCCCCATACAGTGTGTTGTTCTATGTCCCCATAAAGTGTGTTGCTCTATGTCCCCAAACAGTGTGTTGTTCTATGTCCCCATACAGTGTGTTGTTCTATGTCCCCATACAGTGTTTTGTTCTATGTCCCCATACAGTGTAGTGTTCTATGTCCCCATACAGTGTGTTGTTCTATGTCCCCATACAGTGTGTTATTCTATGTCCCCATAAAGTGTGTTGCTCTATGTCCCCATACAGTGTGTTGTTCCATGTCCCCATACAGTGTGTTGTTCTATGTCCCCATACAGTGTGTTGTTCTATGTCCTCATACAGTGTGTTGTTCTATGCTCCCCATACAGATTGTTGTTCTGTGTCGCATACATGTGTTGTTCTACTGGTCCCCATACAGTGTGTTTGTTCATGTCCCCATACGTGTGTTGTCTTGAGCCGATACAGTGTGTTGTCCTATGTCCCATAAAGTGTGTGCTTTATGGCCTACATACAGTGTGTTGTTCTATGTCTCCATACAGTGTGTTGTTCTATGTCCCATACAGTGTGTTGTCTATGTCCCATACAGTGGTGTTCTATGTTCCATAAAATGTTTGTATTTCTATGTTCAATGCAGTGTGTTTTTATTCCCCATCAGTCGTGAGTTCTATGCCCCATACAGTGTTTGTTCTAGTCCCCCATAACGTGGGTGCTCTATGTCCCAATACAGTGTGTTGTTATATGTCCCATAAAGTGTGTGTTCTATGTCCCAATAAAGTGTGTTGTTCTATGTCCCTAAAGTGCGTTGCTCTATGACCCCATAAATGTGTTGCTCTATGTCACCCATAAAGTGGTTCTCTATGTCCCATACAGTGTGTTGTTCCATGTCCCCATACAGTGCGTGTCTATGTCCCCTTACAGTGGTTGCTTTCTATGTCCTCATACCAGTGTGTTGTTCTACGTCCCCTACAGTGTGTTGTGCTATGTCCCCATAAAGTGGTTGCTCTATTTTGTTCTATGTCCTTATAAAGTGGGTTGCTCTATGTCCCCATACAGTGTGTTGTTCTATGTCCCCATACAATGTGTTGTTCTATGTCCCCATACAGTGTGTTGTTCTATGTCCCCATGAAGTGTGTTGCTCTATGTCCCCATACAGTGTGTTGTTCTATGTCCCCATAAAGTGTGTTGCTCTATGTCCCCATACAGTGTGTTGTTCTATGTCCCCATACAGTGTGTTGTTCTATGTCTTCATAAAGTTTGTTGCTCTATGTCCCCATACAGTGTGTTGTTCTATGTCCCCATAAAGTGTGTTGTTCTATGTCCCCATACAGTGTGTTGTTCTATGTCCCCATACAGTGTGTTGTTCTATGTCCCCATACAGTGTGTTGTTCTATGTCCCCATAAAGTGGGTTGCTCTATGTCCCCATACAGTGTGTTGTTCTATGTCCCCATACAGTGTGTTGTTCTATGTCCCCATAAAGTGTGTTGCTCTATGTCCCCATACAGTGTGTTGTTCTATGTCCCCATACAGTGTGTTGTTCTATGTCCCCATACAGTGTTTTGTTCTATGTCCCCATACAGTGTGTTGTTCTATGTCCCCATACAGTGTGTTGTTCTATTTCCCCATACAGTGTGTTATTCTATGTCCCCATAAAGTGTGTTGCTATATGTCCCCATACAGTGTGTTGTTCCATGTCCCCATACAGTGTGTTGTTCTATGTCCCCATACAGTGTGTTGTTCTATGTCCTCATACAGTGTGTTGTTCTATGTCCCCATACAGTGTGTTGTTCTATGTCCCCATACAGTGTGTTGTTCTATGTCCCCATACAGTGTGTTGTTCTATAGCCTATACAGTGTGTTGTTCTATGTCCCCATAAAGTGTGTTGCTTTATGTCCCCATACAGTGTGTTGTTCTATGTCTCCATACAGTGTGTTGTTCTATGTCCCCATACAGTGTGTTGTTCTATGTCCCCATACAGTGTGTTGTTCTATGTTCCCATAAAATGTGTTATTCTATGTTCCCATGCAGTGTGTTTTTTATGTCCCCATACAGTGTGTTGTTCTATGTCTCCACACTGTGTTTTTCGGTGCCTCCATACAGTTTATGGTCGTCAGCCATTCTATATAAATGTTTGTGAAGGGATCGTGTCAGGGATGGACATCTGAATACATTATTGACATTGGATCTCTGTGGATTTCTGAGGAGTGTGGATCCGAGGATGCGATCCTTGAAGTGTGATCCTGGCCAGTCCAGTCCTGATTGCAGCTATTATTCATCTGATCTGATGACTCGTGTCCATGACAGTGAAGTCCTCCTTGTGCTCGTACCTCTGTTGTCTCGAGCACTTCAGTCCCATGTGTCCGGCATAATGACCAACTCTACACAACACATTCACAACAACTTTATAAGAATCACAGAACGGCGGAACATTGACGATTTGTCTAGCTCTCTTTTCTTCCCGTGATTTACCTTTTTTTTCACTCAATGATTCTGCTTACTGGTTTTAAAAACATCATAAAATCATAACAATCCAACTAAGTAATTAATTAACTATCTATCGGGCTGCACCTTAAGATCTCCGTACATGTTCTTGCCTACGGCAATGAGTCCGGCGGTTTTTACGACAGGTTCTATGTTTTGTTCCAAGTCTAACGATTATTCTGGGCCCGTGATGTAGATTGTTGGTGTTGTCTTTAGAGTTTGGCTATGACTGATTTGCATAAAGAACTATCGCAGTTGGCCGTTGAACATCGATCTAGCCATTGCTGTTTCCGGCTGTGATGATAACATGTTAATAAATTTTATGTCAGTAATAATGTGTTCCTTTTAGTTATCATTGATAAATTGTTTAATTGTATGCACAGATGGAGCTCACATGAAACCCGTTTTAGACAGAATTGCGGTCATAGAAGAGGCCATGTGCTCCTTCAGGAGCAGAACAGAAAAAGTTGCTGAACAACAAAGTGGCATTGATCAACAACTGAAGGATGTGTTATCCAAACTATTGTCGGACAAGAAGCACAGCTCAAGATTTAAACAAGTCAAACAACAAATCAGTGATATCAGTGAAACACAAGATGCAATAAAGCAAGAGCAGAAGACAAGATTACAAAGTCTGGAGAAACAGTTGCAGAAAATATCTACGGCACAAGACAGAATGAAAGCAGAAATGGAATCTCAGACAGAACTCGTAGAGAAACTTGTTCATGTACCTAATCTGCTGGAGTCTGTGAAAGCAAACGTCAATGCATTAGATGAGAGAACTGAAGGAATAATTGATTATTGCAGAAACAAACATGAGGATATGGAAATTGTAACACGTGACCTGGCAGACAAGGTCATGGCTAACACGCAGAGTGTCCAGCTCATATCTGAAGGTCAAGCTCAGAACACGACCTTGTTGAGAGAACTAGAGACCAGGTTGCAGACATTGGAGGCAGACGGCGGGAGAAATATGAAGGATGTCCAGAAACAGGCTGAGAAAGGGGAGGCAAATGTGAGTATGACTGACTTTAACTCTGGCGTGGATGGACGTGTTTGTTGCTAGCATGAAATTAAGTGTTTGTTTGTCTATCGTCTTCTCCAACTTTGCATTCTATTAACTGGACATGCTGCCCCCTTGCTGGGATGAAGTTCAACGTTTTCTCCATGTCAGTGCCCCATAATTTCGGCTCCAGCTCAGCACGCTCCTCGTACTCTGGCAGCGCAGATCTCTGACAGTTGGGCGGAACTGAACAGTGTGACTCGGAGACCGTGTAGACGACCATGTACTCTGAGATTTTGAGACCGTCTAAATAACCAAGTACTCTGAGACTTTGAGACCGTTTGGATAAGTACTCTGAGGCTTGGAGACTGAGTAGATAGATGACCAAGTTCTCTGATACTTGGGGAATTATAGATGGTGTATATGGTAAGGTACTCTGTATTGGAGATAATGAGAGGGCATAGATGATCAGGTACTCTTTGTTAGAGTCTTTGAGACATGCACTGTATTTGAGAAGTTATAAATGGCCAAGTATTCTGTGTTTGAGATGGTATAGATGATATACTCTACGCTGGCCTTACATTATGTGAAAGTTATTGCTGCACTGGAAATATACGTTCTGGACGTCTTGGAAAACACTTACATTCTTAGTAGTCATTGTAGTAGTAGTAGTAGTAGTAGTAGTAGTAGTAGTAGTAGTAGTAGTAGTAGTAGTAGTAGTAGTAGTAGTAGTAGTAGTAGTAGTAGTAGTAGTAGTCGTTGTAGTAGTAGTAGTAGCAGCAGCAGCAGTAGTAGTAGTAGTAGTAGTAGTAGTAGTAGTAGTAGTAGTAGTAGTAGTCGTTGTATTAGTAGTAGTAGTAGTAGTAGTAGTAGTAGTAGTAGTCGTCGTTGTAGTAGTAGTAGTAGTAGCAGTAGTAGTAGTAGTAGTAGTAGTAGTAGTAGTAGTCGTTGTAGTAGTAGTAGTAGTAGCAGTAGTAGTAGTAGTAGTAGTAGTAGTAGTAGTAGTAGTAGTAGTAGTAGTAGTAGTAGTAGTAGTAGTAGTCGTTGTAGTAGCAGTAGTAGTAGTAGTAGTAGAGTAGTAGTAGTAGTAGTAGTAGTAGTAGTAGTAGTAGTAGTAGTAGTAGTAGTAGTAGTAGTAGTAGTAGTAGAATAGTAGTAGTAGCAGTTGTAGTAGCAGTAGTAGTAGTAGTAGTAGTAGTAGTAGTAGTAGTAGTAGTAGTAGTAGTAGTAGTAGTAGTGGTAGTAGTAGTAGTAGTAGTAGTAGTAGTAGTAGTAGTAGTAGTAGTAGTAGTAGTAGTAGTAGTAGTAGTAGTAGTAGTAGTAGTAGTAGTAGTAGTAGTAGTAGTAGTAGTAGTAGTAGACGAAGTAGTAGTAGTAGTAGTAGTAGTAGTAGTAGTAGTAGTAGTAGTAGTAGTAGTAGTAGTAGTAGTAGTAGTAGTAGTAGTAGTAGGAGTAACAGCAGCAGCAGTAGTAATAGTAGTAGTAGTTGTTGTTGCAGTATTAGTAGTAGCTGATCAGCAGTTAATAATTTCTGTCATTGAGTGTGGTTTGGGGCTGCTGACGGTATCAAGGGGCCGGCTTGAGGGGTTGGAGCGCATGCGGAGTGCTGCCATACGGTTAGTTCTGGGGGGTGCACAGGGGGCACACCAATTGTATGCATGAGGCATATCCTGTCGCTACCGGCAGTGGCGGATGGGCATGGGGTCCTTCGGGCCAGGCGGTGTTTGGGAGTTGCCGCGGACGGGGATCGCCCGATGCGTGCGGCGATGGATTTGCTTGGGGATCGTGGACTGGGACTGGGCGGGTCCTGAATGGCACTGGCGGAGCTTTCTGTGGGTCGGGTGTGTGATCTGGAGACCATCGGTCGTGGGGGAGAGTGGGTTGGGGTTCCGGGGGAACATGACGGACTGGCACCACTGGGTCGTGGGTGATGAGAGTGGTCGGCGGGCCGCGCTGGGTTTGGGGTGCGGCGGCTGGTCCGGAGCGACATGTCGAGGTGCACTGATGGGTCGGTGGTGGGGGACGGACGTGGTGGCTGGGGCTTTGTTGCAGGGGCTGATGGGCGGGTCTTGAATGGGGAGAGTCTGGCGTGTGAGACTGCGGGCTCCGGCGTGGGAATGGGGATGGAGGCAGTGGCAGTGGAGTTCCGGTGGCTGGGGGAGACTGCTGCAGCACACGTTGTGTTCATTGCGGATTCAAAGAGTGTACTTAGCGGGGTGGAGAGGGGAGTGTTCCGTGTGGAATGGGTCCCGTCGCTTCGGAGGTCGCGGATCGTGAGAGCTGTATGGATATTTTGTCCTGGACACGCGGGTGTGCGGGGGAATGAGCAGGCTGATGGGTAGCAGGGAATGCACCTCTTGGTGGAATTTTACCTATGGACGGGGGGGGGGGAGGTGGTCGTGCGCTTGTAGGGCCGGGCGGAGGAACAGATTGAGAGTCCATGTGTGGAAGGAGTGAGATTGCGGGGGATCCGCGGGGGTTCTTGGGGTCTCAAATCTGAGAGGAAGGACCAGGAGAACTTTTAATCAGATAGCGGTGGGTACGATTAGTGGTATGACTCTTCGCTGGCTGTTGAACGAGGGGACGGAGCACTTATGGGAATGTCCTGAGTGCAGTGATGTCGGTTCTTAACTCAACTCAACTCAACTAGAAGTAGCTGAAGTAGTATTATTAGTAGCAGTAGTAATCGCAGTAGTAGACGAAGTAGTAGTAGTAGTAGTAGTAGTAGTAGTAGTAGTAGTAGTAGTAGTAGTAGTAGTAGTAGTAGTAGTAGTAGTAGTAGTAGTAGTAGTAGTAGTAGTAGTAGTAGTAGTAGTAGTAGTAGTAGTAGTAGTAGTAGTAGTAGTAGTAGTAGTAGTAATAGTTGTAGAAAATAATACAAAAAATTATCGCCGAAGCAACGGAGTACGTGCTTTGTGCTCGATACCTTTGACAAAAGCCAATAACCGGATCGTCAAGGCCGACGTCCCAGGTATTATGTTGAATGGATGTCCTCTTAGTCGAGAGAGTAAATTGAAGAACTTGGGTATCACCTTTGACTTGTCTTTTAAGGATCATGTGGAGTATTTGGTGGTGAAGGCTGGTAGGGGACGTAATGCGTTGAGGGCTATGGCAGCAACCGGGGTAGATCAGAGGATGCTGTACAGGCTCTTTCAGCAGTTAATAATTTCTGTCATTGAGTATGGTCTGGGGCTGCTGACAGTATCAAAGAGCCAGCTTGAAAGGTTGGAGCGCACACAGAATGCTGCCATGCGGTGCACAAAGGATACACCAATTATATGCATGAGGAATATCCTGGCGCTACCAACAATGATGGACAGGCAAAGGGTCCTTCATGTCAAATACTACCTGAGAGTTGCCGCAGACAGAGATCACCCGCTGTATGCAGCAATGGATATGGTCTAGGGTCATAGGCTAAGACGAGGCAGGTTCTGGATGGCACAGGCAGAACTTTCTATACGTCAGGTGTGTGATCTAGAGACCATCAATTGTGAAAGAGAGTGGGTGGAAGTTCCGGAAGACATGACGGACTGGCACAATGTAATAATAACACTGGGTCGTGAGTGCAGAGAATGGGCAGCGGGCCGCACTGAGTTTGAAAAGGCAACAGCTGATCCAGAGCAACCCAAAAAAACATTCCAAGGGGGGGAAAAAATAGGGGGGGCATTTCTTACAAAAAAATTTTGGGTCCCGTTGGGGGGGAAG
>JACEFZ010002765.1:262500-336851 GCA_014155875.1 Cepaea nemoralis | reverse complement strand
GTATATGTCATTTATTCCACCTTCCACAATCACTGTATCTGTCATTTATTCCACCTTCCACAATCACTGTATCTGTCATTTATTCCACCTTCCACAATCACTGTATCTGTCATTTATTCCACCTTCCACAATCACTGTATCTGTCATTTATTCCACCTTCCACAATCACTGTATCTGTCATTTATTTCACCTTCCACAATCACTGTATCTGTCATTTATTCCACCTTCCACAATCACTGTATCTGTCATTTATTTCATCTTCCACAATCACTGTATCTGTCATTTATTTCACCTTCCACAACCACTGTATCTGTCATTTATTTCACCTTCCACAATCACTGTATCTGTCATTTATTTCACCTTCCACAACCACTGTATCTGTCATTTATTCCACCTTCCAAAATCACTGTATCTGTCATTTATTCCACCTTCCACAATCACTGTATCTGTCATTTATTCCACCTTCCACAATCACTGTATATGTCATTTATTCCACCTTCCACAATCACTGTATCTGTCATTTATTCCACCTTCCACAATCACTGTATCTGTCATTTATTCCACCTTCCACAATCACTGTATCTGTCATTTATTCCACCTTCCACCATCACTGTATCTGTCATTTATTCCACCTTCCACAATCACTGTATCTGTCATTTATTCCACCTTCCACAATCACTGTATCTGTCATTTATTCCACCTTCCACAATCACTGTATCTGTCATTTATTCCACCTTCCACAATCACTGTATCTGTCATTTATTCCACCTTCCACAATCACTGTATCTGTCATTTATTCCACCTTCCACAACCACTGTATCTGTCATTTATTCCACCTTCCACAACCACTGTATCTGTCATTTATTCCACCTTCCACAATCACTGTATCTGTCATTTATTCCACCTTCCACAACCACTGTATCTGTCATTTATTCCACCTTCCACAACCACTGTATCTGTCATTTATTTCATCTTCCACAATCACTGTATCTGTCATTTATTTCACCTTCCACAATCACTGTATCTGTCATTTATTCCACCTTCCACAATCACTGTATCTGTCATTTATTCCACCTTCCACAATCACTGTATCTGTCATTTATTCCACCTTCCACAATCACTGTATCTGTCATTTATTCCACCTTCCACAATCACTGTATCTGTCATTTATTCCACCTTCCACAATCACTGTATCTGTCATTTATTCCACCTTCCACAATCACTGTATCTGTCATTTATTCCACCTTCCACAATCACTGTATCTGTCATTTATTCCACCTTCCACAATCACTGTATCTGTCATTTTTTCCCCATAGACTACACTGACACCTACTGACATGAGCAATTGATTTGTAAACAGTCTTGAAGTTATAAATATTTATAACAAAGATAGTTCGTCTATTGCAATCGTATGTATAATATATTATAATTAATTATAACTGGCAAATATCAGATGGTAAAAGTCATTTCTCTAGGACATTGCAAACAGAATCAAAATGGCAAAGAGCGCAGTTCCAGTTTTGTTTTTGTCATCTCATAATGTGGCAAAACAATGATGGCTGCCTTTTTCTGGTGTTTTTGATAAATCGTCTTTGCGACAAGCCATGTCAAGTCGACCAGTCCACCCAAGTGTGAATTCCAATCCAAACCACCTGACCGGCAGGCTAAGGGGACATGCCGGGTCTCTCTGCCTTACTACTATTATACACATGTGTACTAAGCAAACCGTTGAACAAGTCCTGCAGGATTGTCCTCTGTACAACGAGCGAAGAATGACATACTGGCCCACTGACTGAACAAGTCCTGCATGACTGTCCCTGTACAACGAGCGAGGAAACATATACTGGCCCACTGGGTCAGCACAGAACTTCAATATCCACGGAATTAAAGTAAACAGTTAAGTGTGTGTTATTTACAAGACGTTGCAATCAAAGAAAAAGTAATAGATAGTAATAAAGCAGTAATAATAGTAATAGAAAAAAGATAAAAGAAAATCCTAACCTGCACAGTTCGCGGCGACTGCACTAGCCAGGCGGCCTTAACTTAGGCTCAAAGACCCCTCTGCCATACACCGCAAGGTACTATATTGGCAGTAAATAACAGTTAAATGACAGTTGCAATCAACCCCAGAAATTACTGGCTATTAGTGATTTAGTAGGCAAATTAACATTCAGTAGTTGTCATTGCTTACTGAACGGCGATGCCTCATACAATTGAATCAATGCAGTAATCTGCTTTCAATTCGCCTATGGTTGATATCGACCCCTCAGTTCCGTAGGTCGGGAAGTTGTGAAATTACGTGTCACTAACAAATGGGTCACTAACAACGACATGACAGTGAAGACGAAATGTTTGAAACAAACTGTGAATTCCAGCATCAGAATCCGTGTTGTTGTATAGTCGACAAAGAGGCGATTCATCATCATCCTCATCACCATCTTCCACGTTTGCCGTCAAGCGTCTTGGGGAAGCATAATCGCCGTTCCATCACCCGAAGGGCGGCATTAGATAGTCATTTTGCGTAAATGCCCAATGTTTTTGATATCGTCAAAGCATTTCCTTATCTCGCTCTTGCTCTCGTATCAGATCTTCTTTGAAATAGCTCTAGTGCTGGTAATTGGTGGCAATGCATTCTAACGACATGGCCTAACTATTTGATCTTCTATTTTCAATGTGTGTGGCACAAGGTGTTGATCCCACAGTCTGTCTGATAACATCATTTCTGACTCTGTCTCCGTTACTTACATTGGTAGCGCTTCTCAAGCATCTTATCTCATAGGTGTTGAATATGGGCACGCTGCGTTGATTTCACTTCTGTCTAAAAACATTCGATTTGCTGACTCTACTTCTTCTTCTTTCGCCATTTAACCCACATTTAGGCATTAATATTCAACCATTTCATTCTAATGCGCCCTAACCTTAGCTATCCCATGCATTAGTTAAACGTTAGTCGCGGTTTCAGATTCGCGGCAAAGGGTCACACTAAAATGTACAATTCCTGTACCATTGAATGTCACATAAAAAGCTCCCTAAAGTGGAACAGTCAGCATTCCTAATAAACTAACATCATGCACGGGCATACTTGCATAAGGCCGCTGCTAGAATGCCTACACAACAATCCACGGCTAAAATTTCACTTCATCATCGATGGAAGCGGCAGTCACTAGAAAATAAAAAAGCAGTTGCACACACATTACTGCATAAGGCAAAACCAGCTAGATCATAACCGACAGTCCGCCATTTTTGTAACATGCAGTTTACAATACAAACAACCGCATACAGATGTAAAAGCATTCCACGTGAAAGCAAAGCTCACAGTGTCGCGCCACGCACTGAACTCAGTAGCTGGGCGACGGAACCATGCACTACCAGTTCAACATGAGGCAAATCAGTAAGAAACCGTAGCCAGTAGCAAACACACTCCAGGGTCATTAACAGCCCATCAGTCTATCCACCATATTGAACCGGAAATCCTATCCTATGCAGCTCTGTCAATGTCCACCCCCCCCCTGCCCCGCCCCCAAACACACACACACACACATCGTGTTCATATATGTCGCTACTTCTCTTCTCCGTGTATGTTTGTGAATTCCTCTCTATCAGATGTCATTACAAGAAGAAACAAGAAGTATTACTCTGGACAAGAAAACATACAGAGCAAACACAATCTATAGACGAACTTGCCATGTGTCGTTCCATTTGTGGCAACTATGCGTACAATCCCCAGCTGAAATCCCTTTCTGATCACTATGTCTCATCAATGACACAGCTGACATTGACCAAACGAGATATAGGATAAGATACCTTGACCTAGTTTATTTTTGTTTCACTGTAACATGTTATCTTTGTTGTTGTTATTGTTGTTGTTGTTGCTGCTGCTGTTGTTGTTGTCGTCGCCGCCGCTGCTGCTGCTGCTCTGCTGCTGCTGCTGCTGCTGTTGTTGTTGTTGTTGTTGTTGTTGTTGTTCACCCGTCATGTCTTACGCAGATATGACTGAGCTACCGTATAACAGTAAGTAACCTGCTTTCTAGTAGCGCCGAATGTTGGGCGGCGCTCACCAAACCCGACGCCCCACATTGTGCCAACGGCTTCGGGCAGAAGAGTGCAATCAGGAGGGTACAAGACTAATCCTAGTGAGAAGAATTACAACCTAAAGACTAAATGTCGTGACAGGGCAGATCGGGTCCTAAGTCTTGGTCGAAGCTCCGACAGGCGGACAGTTAGAGCATCGTTTTGCTGATCCGACAGCTTCTGCAGCCTGTCTTATTCCAGACGTATTGGTGTTACCTTTCATCTAAACTGGGCAGGCCTAGAGAGGGATCATGCGGCATGGGCAACAGATGGTCTCTATAGTTCAGCCCACTCTGTGTGCTATGAAGAGGTATAACTCCATCCCTGGTCTTTTGTTGTTGGATGAAGAATGACTTGCGCGATGACTTGGATTAAAGTGAGGAAGAGTTGCGCAATTCGTCAACCTTACTCTCTCGCCTGAGTCCATCTGAGTCCAGTGGCAAGACAAGTCAAGACGACTGGAGACGAATACAGGTGCAGTGGATGACCAGGGCGCTCTACATGCCTTGCCGTGCTAATTACGTTCCACGACGCTTTGCAGGTAAACGCCGTCTTGCCCGTTGAATCAGGAATGATTTCTTCAGCGCAGTCTGCCGAGTCCTGTCTTCACATGCTGGGTAGGCATACCCTTGTTTACCGCTTGGTTTGACACCAAATCGGTTACCCATGCCTGGTTTAGCCAGCCTCTCACAGCTGTTGCCCGGGGGTGGCCGCTGTCGCATGCTGACAGCTACTAGGAGCCACAGGCTCGTGCCTGGTCTTTTAAGTACAATGTAACAAACTATTGTCTGTCAAGTCAGCAATGTGCCAGTGTTGTTGATATTGTTATTGTTGTCGTTGTTGTTGCTGCTGCTGCTGCTGCTGTTGTCGTCGTCGTCGTCGTCGTTGTCGTTTTGTTGTTGTTGTTGTTGTTGTTGTTGTTGTTGTTGTTGTTGTTTCTCAACGTCTCTAGAAGTTTATGAAAAGGGTTCAGACAGGCAGATGATGCGAGTACAGATCAGGCATGAAAACATGAGGATAATATTAAACATCTTTAATGTCTATACATCATTACAGTAATTATCCATAAAGTTTATCTCACAAAACTCGCACAGCTCTCACAATACGCTCTCAATACACTTGCTCGATGAATAACGCAATCATGCTTCAGCATCCACCCTAATACACGGCTAGTAGCGGCCACATTTGCTCTCATAAGCTAAACTAATGTCCAAGTAAAATGGTCTATTCTTTGCTCTCACAACAGTCACGCGTCCTCTCTCATCCACAGTCCGAGTCCCGTCTGAGCTTTCCACACCGTTCGATGGTCACGAGATCTTGACCCTCGTGGAGTCCGTGGATGTCATACTTTTAACCGTTTAACTTGGGCTCCGAATGTTGTGGATTCGATTCCGGGCCGCGTCCTTCGGTTCACGAGTGAGATTTTTCGGAGACTCCTGTGGGTCGTTGCTAGAGCTACGGAGTTCGTGCTTGGTGCGACGCTTTCCGAGGTGCGGAAAGAGACCGAGCCATATGGGATAAAACCCGATGCAATGAAGTCGACCCTGTCGACTTTTAAGCGACTTTTAAGCGATGTTATGTTAGCCGGGTCTGTTGCCCGGTCCTTCACTGGTCTGTTGACATAGGCGTACTGCGTCGTACCGCTCACGGTGAACCTGTCCTGTCATTCAAGGGCACAGTCCTGCCTGTAATCCCCAGTCATGGGAGTAGGGACCTGCCTACTATACTCACACTATCCCCATGTCCTATGTCTGTCCTCTGTCCTCTCTGTCATGTCTTTTGGAGACCTTGACATTGTTGTTGTTGTTGTTGTTGTTGTTAAGACGAATTGTCTATTTTTTGAACCCATAACATTATCTAATCAGGTATGACATAATAATAGAAACCGCCCCTTCAAAGTTACTAATGCTATCACATGCATTCCCTTGTTGTTGGGTCAGATACCATATCAACCCCTTGATATAGTTTATAGGCTACATTGGACAACTGATAACATCGAAAATGTAACAACCTTGAATGCCCATGTTATAAGCTTGACATTCGGGTTGTCATTATATTCTATCTGTGCCATCCACACTGAGATTCATGATTGATGCTTCGCTGATTGAAAACGTGTTACGGTAAAATTGTATTGAATTTTGGGCACTCTTCCGAAAGACGGGTCTAAATAGTTCTGCAGTGAATAATTTTATATAACTAACACTAACCCTAACCCTAATCACTTATTCACTGCAGAACTATTTAGACCCGTCTGTCGGAAGAGTGCCGAATTTTGTATTATTAAACATGTAGAAGAATTAATTAGGTAGCCGCTTTTAAAAGATGTTTTATACAGATATCTGTAATTTGTAACATCAATAATAGGCTGTGGAAAATAATAATCACTATGCAAATTTGGCTTGCAGCACTAAAGAAAAACAAAGCGATACAGGTAATTCTTAGTCCCCTGGAGATCTTCTTCTTCTTCTTTTCGTTCATCCGGAGTGTTTTTTCAGATGTGATTGCGGTGTGCGTTAGGCACCCTTGGGTTGAAAACCCTTAGGTCACACATCCGGCTTTCGCGTGCATTTTTGACCAGGTTAGCAATCCTGGGAGACTCTCACTCTTGTGGTACCGTCCACATCCCAGCTGGTCAAGTTCGAACAGTCGAGGACTTCGGTCATCCCTCAAGAGAAGGAAGGCACAGTCCATAGCATTTTCCGCCATCCTAGGTTGCTTCCATAGTTGCAGGGCCGACACATAGCGCCCTGATACTGGGCTCACCGAGGGAATGGTCACGTCATGCTCATGGCTGCTTTAATTCCTCACTTCAATATATTGGGCTTTTCGTTCGCCCCGGGCCGTTCCCGCACAAACCAGACAGGTCTGCAGAAGGTATTCACTCAGCAAGTTTTCGCACATGTGCTTGTCGTTGCGCCCGTCAGAGCTGTTCCAGACACGACAGACATTCGGAAAACTACCTAGTCAGAGCTGTTCCGAACAAGAGCGACATTCGGAAACTAGGTAGTCAGAGCTGTTCCTAGCACGGGAGACATTCGGACGAGACATTTCACTCGGACGTAAATGCGTAGTGTCAATTTTTAGTTTGCCACCCGTAGGACGACACTTCCGACTTCCGGCGGGCATTTTTTAGTGAGGTTAGCCTTCCTCTGGTTTCGAGACACGTTAGACTGTTGTAATGTCACCCACATCTCAGCTGGTCAAGATAGAACGATCAACGATATCGTGGTCTGCCCTCAAGGGAAGGCAGGGGCAGACCATAGGCATTATCTCGCTATCCAAGGAGGCTTCCATAATTGCAGAGCCGGCACATATTGCTCTGAGACTGGGCTCACCCAAGGAGTTTCCACGTCCTGCTCATGGCTGCTTTAGTTCCTCACTTCCATGTGTTGGGCATCCCACTTTCCACTGATCGCTCAATCACACACCAGGAGCGGTCAGACTGCGAGTGACATCCACTCGGTAAGCATTTGCTTGTGACTTCAGACCACGCAATAGGTTCGCTCGCCGTGCGTTCCATTTCGCGTTGATGAGACATTCTTCCACTTTTGTCTACACTCTCTATGAGTTAGATACAGACAGTTTCCGTAACCCTTCGACTGGGGCACTTTCTGACTTTTTTGTACTCGCTCACGAGGTAGGCTACATGTGCTGCCGGCTCAGCACCTTACCTTCGTGCAGCAGTGAACGACGGGAAACGGCCAGGCCCCTTCATCCGGGAATCTCTCATATCCCCCAGCTGAGAGCCTTCGAACATGTATCAGACCTGAGCATGTAGCTTGCTCAGTATCATGTTTCTATTTTCCGGTAGACGGGTATCGGCCTGGCTCTCAGATCCGAGGGTTTGTGGCTTAGAGGCGTTCAGCCACAGCCCTCGACAGTGAACCTTAAGAGTTTCCGGTAGACTGGTATCGGTCTGGCTCTCAGATCCGAGGGTTTGTGGCTTAGAGGCGTTCAGCCACAGCCCTCGACAGGGAGCCTTAAGAGTTTTGTCCGGACCAAAATCGTCTGCCTTCGTGCACCTTTTAAACTTTTGTCTGTTATCCTCAGTCTATACCTGCAGAGCAGCAGGTTGTGTCTCTCTTAGTCTGGTCCCTATCCCATAAGCTGTCCGATATGTAGTTTTTCATCCATCGGCAAGCAAATGGGGTCGATGGGACACTCAAGCTCCCCCACCACGGCAAGGTGGAGACACATCGGGGGAGGTCCCCTGGAGATGAGCTTGTTGTAAATATGCTCTGGGAAGAGAAGAAATATAGTGCAAGCGAGCAAGACGTAGACAACGATACACGTGGGAAGATAACATCAAGAGATGGACGAATCAATCTGACAGAATGTACAGTCAGGGCGAGAGACAGAGAGTGTTGGAGATCCATTGCAACCAACTTTCATTGTGTTCATTTTCATTCATTTCTTTCATTCATTTTCGTCATTTTTTGACATCAACTTATCACAATAAGTAATTATGAATTAATTGTAGGTTATTAAACAGTATACATATCTAATTATTGCAATTTTATATTATTTATACGCTTACACATTATAATTTACAATATAGACAAAACTTTTACTAATTTGTTAACAAGATTGTACATTTTTTTATTAGAATAATTTTTTTTTAAAATTATATAGCAATGGCTTTAATTTAGACACAAGCCGACAACATTGTCACTACACTTGTTGATTTCTAATGAGATGTGTGTAACTGCTTGCAAGTTTTGACAATATTCTTGAAATCTGGAGCAAGTTTACTTGTTGAAATTCGCATGGCAGCATGCAAGTTGCAGTCCGACAATAAAGAATTATTCTTAGATTTGATGATCTTCAAGCAAGAAAATGCTTGTTCGCAAATGAACGTTGATCCAAACAATGATAAAAGTTTAGCTGCAAAGTTATTAAAGCTGGGAAATGATTCTTCTGATAAAGATCCATAGAAATCCAGCAAACCATCTGACTTGAATTTCTCTTTCAGGTCATGATCTGCTTGTAAGTCAAGCAGCTCCAACTGTATGTCCTCTGTGACTGTATCAGCTTCTGCACTAAAAGGGGAACTGAGAATATTGAACTGTGGCTCTACGTTCTTGAAATCTTGGAATCTCCATCCAAATTCTTCAGTCAATGCATCTAATTGGGCTTTGTACTTTTCGGTCACTTCACCAGAAATGGTTGCTTGTTTCAGCAAAGGGAAGTGACAAAACCTGTTTTCACTTGCTTGTCTGGAGAACAGTGAGAGTTTTGCCTGAGATGATTTTACATGTACATACAATGCATGTGCAAACACACCATTGCCCTGAAGTTTGACATTCAGTTCATTTACTTTTCCATAATTTCAATGGCAAACTTAAAGCTTAACCTTCACTCTTTATTGACAATGGTGCTATTAGAGTCACATTCATGCTTGATCATCTCTAGGAACATTACTATTTCTTCTCGGAGTTCCCACACTCGCCTCAACACCTTGCCGAGACTCAGCCATCCAACACTGGTGTGGTACAAATCGTCAAGTGATGCCTTGAACTGTCTGTGATTAAGTCCTCTTGATCTGATGAGGTTGATGACACTGACAACTGGGTCAATAACATGCTTGATATTCAAAACAGTTTTTCACAGACTTTCTTGATGAATCACACAGAGAAGTGGTAATAATGTGTGGTCTGGATATTCTGCTTTAATCTTATCACTTATCAACTTTACCAGACCTACATTTTTTCGAGTCAAAGCACGAGCTCCGTCAGTTGTAACACTACCATTTTGTTCCAAACCAACCCAGTTTTTTTTTTAAATACAGCTAGTAACAGCATTGAAGTTTAAGAAATATATCAAGACTACTACAACAAATAAATTAATTTAAACATTGAAATTGTGGAAATAATTTATAACAGCAAAAAACATTTAAATTTAATATTTTCTTGCAAAATAAATCATTTTATCCACCGGAGAAATATCTGGGTTTTTTTTTCATAAAATCATCCTTATTAACTTTTTGCATATTAATAAATATTTGTCGATATTAAAATCGATCAATTTGCATTTTAGCATTACCTTACGAAGGTCAATGACTGTTTAAAGAAATAGAAGATTAGAAAGAAATTTCATCAAAAATGTTGAAACAATCATAACGGTACATGAAATTCTGTAAAAGTCAATAAAATAACTGGGGAAAAAATGTTTTTTTCTAAATGACCTCGAGGGCCGCATAATATCAGTTGCCGGGCCGCGGGCCGTAGTTTGCCCACCCCTGCTCTGGGAGGTTTCAAACAGTGGGCTGGTCACAAGAGATTCCGTGAGTAGATATTTAATGACATTAGTGGAAAATATACACCTACTTTCTCCTGCATTATCACACTCGACAGACGGTGCAGAGAGCAGAACCCTGCCACTGCAATGCAGAGGTTAACGCGCTCATCTATGAACACTCAGATAGCCCCGAAGTGCTCATCTATACAGATGGATCTGTTGTAAAGCAGCAGAGAAGTGCGTGGGCATTTACAGCCCGTTCAGCGGGCCGAACCGTTCAAGAATCCAGTGGTGCCCACTCTATGACCACGAGCAGCATGACGATGGAGGTGATGGCAGTTACACAGGCTTTCATATGGCTGGAATCACAGCATTATACCAACGTGTGTGTACTAAGTGATTCAATGAGCATGATTCAGAAGGTCGAAGCTGGATCTGTACGTAGACAGTGGACTGAGTCGCTGCGGAAGTCTGTTGTCCGTAAAGTCACCTTCATCTTCGTCCCGGGACATGCAGGAGTCGAGGGAAATGAACGAGCTGATAAACTGGCTGGCTCTGCACCCCCTGTAGATGGCCAGCCCATGGATCGTGCCGATGTTATTAACGTCCTTAAAGATATGGCGAGAACAGAGGACTTTGACGTCAGTGATTCCACATCGCTGTCCAGGATGAAAGACCTGGGAGTAAGAATCGGCACAGCCAGACGCGAGAGGTACATCGGGAAAACAAAGCGCCTCGTCAACCAACACAGAACTGGCACTATTGGCCACCGGACGCTGATGCATATGCTGGGGGGAGGATCTGAGCACCTATGGACATGTCCGGAGTGCAATGAAGATACCCCAACTGATAACTGATAACTGACTGATAACACACCTACTGAAAAATATACTGAAAGGAGCTGGGTTGAGTCAATAACCAACGTGACAGCATTTGGAAAATTACTCTATGCGCTCCGATCAAATCTGAAATAACCAACAATGAGACCCAGTATTAATGGTATCAATCTGCAACCTGATTATGTGTCCTTCTGGTCTTTCCTTAGAGTACCAAGTACCGAGCAGGTCCTCAGGCCACTACCTGTCGCACCATTCTAACCCGGACACGATCATGTGCCTGTGATTTCATATCTGCCTTACTGAAAAGAAAGGAATTGAATGTCTTGGCATGGTCAAAATCTGACGCTTGCAGATCTGCAAGTGAGAATACTTACTGGAGGGCAACATCCAAGAGCAAGAAGATAGGGACATGCAAGAAACAACTACATCGTTACACAGACATACAAGAAACAATTACTACGTTACACTGACATACAAGAATCAATCACATCGTTACACTGACATACAAGAATCAATCACATCGTTACACATACATACAAGAAACAACTACATCGTTACACTGACATACAAGAAACAATCGCATCGTTACACTGACATACAAGAAACAACCACATCGTTACACTGACATACAAGAAACAACCACATCGTTACACATACATACAAGAAACAACTACATCGTTACACTGACATACACGAAACAATCGCATCGTTACACTGACATACAAGAAACAACCACATCGTTACACTGACATACAAGAAACAACCACATCGTTACACTGACATACAAGAAACAATCGCATCGTTGCACTGACATACAAGAAACAATCGCATCGTTATACTGACATACAAGAAACAACTACATCGTTACACTGACATACAAGAAACAATCGCATCGTTACACTGACATACAAGAAACAACCACATCGATACACTGACATACAAGAAACAACCACATCGTTACACATACATACAAGAAACAACTACATCGTTACACTGACATACAAGAAACAATCGCATCGTTACTCTGACATACAAGAAACAACCACATCGTTACACTGACATACAAGAAACAACCACATCGTTACACTGACATACAAGAAACAACCGCATCGTTACACTGACATACAAGAAACAACCACATCGTTACATTGACATACAAGAAACAACCGCATCGTTACACTGACATACAAGAAACAACCACATCGTTACACTGACATACAAGAAACAATCGCATCGTTACACTGACATACAAGAAACAACCCCATCGTTACACTGACATACAAGAAACAACCACATCGTTACACTGACATACAAGAAACAACCACATCGTTACACTGACATACAAGAAACAATCGCATCGTTACACTGACATTCAAGAAACAACAACATCGTTACACATACATACAAGAAACAACCACATCGTTACACATACATACAAGAAACAACAACATCGTTACACATACATACAAGAAACAACCACATCGTTACACATACATACAAGAAACAACAACATCGTTCACACTGACATACAAGAATCAATCACATGGTTACACATACATACAAGAAACAATCACATCGTTACACATACATACAAGAAACAACAACATCGTTACACTGACATACAAGAAACAACCACATCGTTACACATACATACAAGAAACAACAACATCGTTACACTGACATACAAGAAACAACCACATCGTTACACTGACATACAAGAAACAACCACATCGTTACACTGACATACAAGAAACAATCGCATCGTTACACTGACATACAAGAAACAACAACATCGTTACACATACATACAAGAAACAACCACATCGTTACACATACATACAAGAAACAACAACATCGTTACACATACATACAAGAAACACCCACATCTTACACATACATACAAGAAACAACAACATCGTTACACTGACATACAAGAATCAATCACGTCGTTACACATACATACAAGAAACAATCGCATCGTTACACATACATACAAGAAACAACAACATCGTTTCACTGACATACAAGAAACAACGACATCGTTACACTGACATACAAGAAACAATCGCATCGTTACACTGACATACAAGAATCAATCACATCGTTACACAAACATACAAGAAACAACTACATCGTTACACTGACATATAAGAAACAATCGCATCGTTACACTGACATACAAGAATCAATCACATCGTTACACATGCATACAAGAAACAACTACATCGTTACACTGACATACACGAAACAATCGCATCGTTACACTGACATACAAGAATCAATCACATCGTTACACATACATACAAGAAACAACAACATCGTTACACTGACATACAAGAAACAACCACATCGTTACACTGTCATACATGAAACTACAACATCGTTACACTGACATGCAAGAAACAACAACATCGTTACACTGACATACAAGAAACATATACATCGTTACACTGACATACAAGAAATAATAAAATTTTTACACTGACATAAAGAAACAATTACTTATTTACACAGACATTCAGGAAATATCTACATCGTTACACAAACATACAAGAAACAGTTACATCGTTACACATATATACAAGAAACAACAATATTGTTACACAGATATACAAGAAACAACAACATTGTTACACTGATATACAAGAACCTATCACATCGCTACACTGATATACATGAAACAACTACATCGTTGCACTGATATACAAGAAACAACAACATTGTTACACAGATATACAAGAAACAATTACATCGTTACACAGAAATACACGAAACGTCTACATCGTTACACAAACATAAAAGAAACAGCAACATCGTTACACAGGCATACACGAAACAACAACATCGGTACACTGACATGCAAGAAACAATTACATCGTTACACAGACATACAAGTGTCAACGTCTCTAGGGTTTACAAAGTGGGTTCAGACAGGCAGATGGTGCGAGCACAAATGAGGCATGAAAACATGAATACATTATACATAATTTAATGATAATCTCATCGTATCAATCATCATAAATATCACAGATCAATTTCATGTCGCTCCAAAACTCGCTCTCGCACCGGCTCTCACAATACTCGCGCTGATATCAAAGCTATGTGCACTCGTGTCTCGTCACGCACACCACACACGTTACATAGCAGTCGCATTCATTCGCACTGAAAGTTTAAGTATAAGTCTATCCTGTCTCTCCACACAGTCACACATGCTCTCTCAATCGTGTCCGAGTCTCGTCTGTCGTTTCCTACTCAGTTCGGTGGTCACGAGGTACTTGACCCTCGTGCAGTCTGTGGAAGGTCGTGCTGTCACGTCTGTCCCGCAATCGCCTGTAGAGGCCAGGCGTACTGCGCCATTCTGTCCGAGGTGAACCTGTCCTGTCACTCAAGGGTACAGTCCTGTGTCTAATTAGGCGTCTGGACTGTTCTACTACCCCCGTACTATCCCCATGTCCTCTGTTATGTCGCGTCCAGGACCTTGACAATAAGTAACAATTACATCGTTACACAGACATACTAGAAACTATCACATCGTTACACTTTCATACTTCTTCTTCTGCGTTCATTCGGGGATTTTTTCGGACGTGATTGCGTTGTGCCTGTTTACAGCAGAGCTGCGTTCTTGCGCCGTTAGGCCGACACATCCGACTTCTGCGGGCATTTGTTGACCGGGTTAAACTTCCAGGGGACACTGACATACAAGAAACAACTACATCGTTACACAGACATGCGAGAAACTATCACATCATTACACTGACATACAAGAAAAAACCACATCGTTACACTGACATACAAGAAACAATTACATCGGTACAATGACAGGCAAGAAACAACTACATCGTTACACTGACATTCAAGAAACAACAACATTGTTACACAGCCATACAAGAAACAATCACATCGTTACACAGCCATACAAGAAACAACAACATCGGTACATTGACATACAAGAAACCTACATCGTTACACAAAAATACAAGAAACAACTACATCGTTACACAAACATACAAGAAACAACTACATCGTTACACAAACATACAAGAAACAACTACATCGTTACACAAACATACAAGAAACAACTACATCGTTACACAGACATACAAGAAACAACTACATCGTTACACTGACATACAAGAAACAACAACATCGTTACACTGACATACAAGAAACAACCACATCGTTACACTGACATACAAGAAACAACCACATCGGTACACGGACATACAAGAAACAACAACATCGTTACACAAACATACAAGAAACAACACCATCGTTACACAAACATACAAGAAACAACAACATCGTTACACTGACATACAAGAAACAACCACATCGTTACACTGTCATACATGAAACTACAACATCGTTACACTGACATGCAAGAAACAACAACATCGTTACACTGACATACAAGAAACAACCACATCGTTACACTGTCATACATGAAACTACAACATCGTTACACTGACATGCAAGAAACAACAACATCGTTACACTGACATACAAGAAACAACCACATCGTTACACTGTCATACATGAAACTACAACATCGTTACACTGACATGCAAGAAACAACAACATCGTTACACTGACATACAAGAAACATATACATCGTTACACTGACATACAAGAAATAATAAAATTTTTACACTGACATAAAGAAACAATTACTTATTTACACAGACATTCAGGAAATATCTACATCGTTACACAAACATACAAGAAACAGTTACATCGTTACACATATATACAAGAAACAACAATATTGTTACACAGATATACAAGAAACAACAACATTGTTACACTGATATACAAGAACCTATCACATCGCTACACTGATATACATGAAACAACTACATCGTTGCACTGATATACAAGAAACAACAACATTGTTACACAGATATACAAGAAACAATTACATCGTTACACAGAAATACACGAAACGTCTACATCGTTACACAAACATAAAAGAAACAGCAACATCGTTACACAGGCATACACGAAACAACAACATCGGTACACTGACATGCAAGAAACAATTACATCGTTACACAGACATACAAGTGTCAACGTCTCTAGGGTTTACAAAGTGGGTTCAGACAGGCAGATGGTGCGAGCACAAATGAGGCATGAAAACATGAATACATTATACATAATTTAATGATAATCTCATCGTATCAATCATCATAATATCACAGATCAATTTCATGTCGCTCCAAAACTCGCTCTCGCACCGGCTCTCACAATACTCGCGCTGATATCAAAGCTATGTGCACTCGTGTCTCGTCACGCACACCACACACGTTACATAGCAGTCGCATTCATTCGCACTGAAAGTTTAAGTATAAGTCTATCCTGTCTCTCCACACAGTCACACATGCTCTCTCAATCGTGTCCGAGTCTCGTCTGTCGTTTCCTACTCAGTTCGGTGGTCACGAGGTACTTGACCCTCGTGCAGTCCTGTGGAAGGTCGTGCTGTCACGTCTGTCCCGCAATCGCCTGTAGAGGCCAGGCGTACTGCGCCATTCTGTCCGAGGTGAACCTGTCCTGTCACTCAAGGGTACAGTCCTGTGTCTAATTAGGCGTCTGGACTGTTCTACTACCCCCGTACTATCCCCATGTCCTCTGTTATGTCGCGTCCAGGACCTTGACAATAAGTAACAATTACATCGTTACACAGACATACTAGAAACTATCACATCGTTACACTTTCATACTTCTTCTTCTGCGTTCATTCGGGGATTTTTTCGGACGTGATTGCGTTGTGCCTGTTTACAGCAGAGCTGCGTTCTTGCGCCGTTAGGCCGACACATCCGACTTCTGCGGGCATTTGTTGACCGGGTTAAACTTCCAGGGGACACTGACATACAAGAAACAACTACATCGTTACACAGACATGCGAGAAACTATCACATCATTACACTGACATACAAGAAAAAACCACATCGTTACACTGACATACAAGAAACAATTACATCGGTACAATGACAGGCAAGAAACAACTACATCGTTACACTGACATTCAAGAAACAACAACATTGTTACACAGCCATACAAGAAACAATCACATCGTTACACAGCCATACAAGAAACAACAACATCGGTACATTGACATACAAGAAACCTACATCGTTACACAAAAATACAAGAAACAACTACATCGTTACACAAACATACAAGAAACAACTACATCGTTACACAAACATACAAGAAACAACTACATCGTTACACAAACATACAAGAAACAACTACATCGTTACACAGACATACAAGAAACAACTACATCGTTACACTGACATACAAGAAACAACAACATCGTTACACTGACATACAAGAAACAACCACATCGTTACACTGACATACAAGAAACAACCACATCGGTACACGGACATACAAGAAACAACAACATCGTTACACAAACATACAAGAAACAACACCATCGTTACACAAACATACAAGAAACAACAACATCGTTACACTGACATACAAGAAACAACAACATCGCTACACTGACATAAAAGAAACAACTACATCGTTACACGGACATACAAGAAACAACAACATCGTTACACTGACATACAAGAAACAACAACATCGTTACACAGCCATACAAGAAACAACAACATCGTTACACAAAGATACAAGAAACAACACCATCGTTACACGGACATACAAGAAACAACAACATCGTTACACAAACATACAAGAAACAACTACATCGTTACACAGACATACAAGAAACAACACCATCGTTACACAAACATACAAGAAACCACTACATCGTTACACAGACATACAAGAAACAACAACATCGTTACACAAACATACAAGAAACCACTATATCGTTACACAGACATACAAGAAACAACTACATCGTTACACGGACATACAAGAAACAACACCATCGTTACACAGCCATACAAGAAACAACAACATCGTTACACAAACATACAAGAAACAACTACATCGTTACACTGACATACAGAAACAACTACATCGTTACACAAACATACAAGAAACAACTACATCGTTACACAGACATACAAGAAACAACTACATCGTTACACAAACATACAAGAAACAACTACATTGTTACACTGACATACAAGAAACAACTACATCGTTACACTGACATACAAGAAACAACTACATCGTTACACGGACATACAAGAAACAACAACACCGTTACACAAACATGCAAGAAACATCTACATCGTTACACGGACATACAAGAAACACCTACATCGTTACACAGCCATACAAGAAACAACAACATCGTTACACTGACATACAAGAAACAACTACATCGTTACACAGACATACAAGAAACAACAACATCGTTACACTGACATACAAGAAACAACAACATCGTTACACTGACATACAAGAAACAACAACATCGTTACACAAACATACAAGAAACAACTACATCGTTACACGGATAAACAAGAAACAACCTCATCGGTACACTGACATACAAGAAACAACAACATCGTTACACATACATACAAGAAACAACAACATCGTTACACAGACATACAAGAAACAGCTACATTGGTACACTGACATACAAGAAACAACAACATCGTTACACTGACATACAAGAAACAACTACATCGGTACACTGACATACAAGAAACAACAACATCGTTACACAGAATTACAAGAAACATCTACTTCGTTACACAGACATACAAAGAAGAATTACATTTTTACACAGAAATACAAGAAAGAATTACATCGATACACAGACATATAAGAGACTATCAGAACGTTACACAGACATACAAGAGCCTTTCACAACGTTACACAGACATACAAGAGACTATCACAACATTGCATAGACATACAAGAAAGAACTACATCATTACACAGAAATACAAGAAAGAATTACATCGATACACAGACCTAAAAGAAACAACTCCATCGTTAGTTCATTATTCGGAAAGTATAGTTTAGAAACTACAATCTGGGATGCTCTGCATGCGAGGAATGACCTTGTCTCCAACTAATGGCCACTGCAGGTTCCTCTGATTTTTTTTTTTTCTTTCTCGTTCTCTGTCGAGGGAAGTGAATAAAGGCCTCCAAAAAGCCACCGTGTGCGATGTACGGCGTGCATTTATATAAGGTTTACATTAAACAACATTGTAAAACACTTTCTGTTTTGTTCTTTCAGGAGACATAAACTACAACCATGATGGACAGAACAGGAATCGTGTTCGTGTGTTTACTTCATCTAGTCACGAAATGTACAAGCAATGTTGTTACAACACACTCGGTTAACAACCTTTCACACCAAGTTCTCACGTTTGGAGACAGTTTCAAATTAGCGGTTGATGATAAACACATTAATATCAGTGTTGACTACAGGGGCCATCATTTACTGACTGGCTTTATCTGGCTATAATAAACCTACACAAGGTGTAACGAGCTGCCAGGGGCATGCAGCAAACGCAGAAAATGACCACTGTTTCCGGTGGGTGAATGGACCACAGTTGGAGATTTATGAAGCCAGTCAAAGAATCAGCAACACGTCAGATATTCAGTGCATTACTGTAAACTGGACGGTTCCGGGACAAGCCGGTCACGTGACCGATACTCCTGTAGACTGCTACAGTATGGAGGACGCCTTCTGGTTTGGTGGATTTGAAGAACAAAATCAAGCTTGGCCCATCAATGGGTTCCATATTGGTTCAACTCCATTTGTAACCGGCGAATGCACGGATACTCAGGAATTTGGTGACGTCATCGAGGGTATCTTTCTATCCTCCTCGGGAACAGGGATCTATGTGCACGAAACCACGCCGCTTTACCTCAGCATGAACTATAACAATTCTAAACAGCTCTGCCTTCAAGGTAAAGTTGGTCCGAACACACCATTTTTCAAAATTGACAAACCGTACTTAATTTACGACGTGTGCAGATCAACTGATATTACAAAATTGTGGAAAGGAATGGCGGCGCGATACATTCCCAAACCAAATAGTTATCCGGCGCCCGAGTTGGTACGATATCCAATTTGGTGCACCTGGGCAACATTTAAATCCAATATCGACGAGACGAAAGTTGTGAAGTATGCAGAGAGCATTCGGCGCTACAACTTCACCATTTCCCAGCTGGAGATTGATGACGACTGGACCCCACGTTACGGGGACTTCACATTTAACACAAAATCGTTCCCAGAAGCCAAGAAAATGATTGCAAATTTGACAAGTCTGGGTATTCCTGCAACAGTTTGGGTCCACTGGTTTTTCAATAATAATTCTAATGCATTTAATCAACTGAAAACATCTGGGTACCTCATAAAGGAATTTGACAGCGACAAGCCACTCCTGGTGTCATGGTGGGAAGGACGCTATGCCGGTATTCTGGATTTTACTAACCCCTCAGCTGTGGAATGGTACCTGGGCCGGTTGGCAGATTTAAAAAAGAACTTTAATGTGAGATCGTTTAAGTTTGATGGCGGAGAAGTGAAATGGGTTAAGAACTATCGGTACAATGTTCATGGGGAGCTATTGAATCCAAACTTCCTCACCAAGAAATACGTAGACACGGCACGCCTAGCGGATATCCCTGGTGATCGACAGGAACTAAGAGTCGCCTTCAGAAGTCAGGCTTCCTCCAATATGGTGAGAATGTTTGATCGAAACAGCGATTGGAGTCACAATATGGGAATCAAGACTATCATTCCCTGCGCTCTAGTCTTTGGGCTGATGGGGTACCCTTACGTCCTTCCAGATCTCATTGGTGGAAACGCGTATTCATCGCCCTTTCCAGAGCCGGAGCTCTTCGTTCGTTGGTTGCAGGCGTCAGTCTTTCTGCCAATTCTGCAGTTCTCCACGGCGCCCTGGGTGTACAATAACGACTCCATCATTCAGATCACCCACAAGTTTGTCAACCTCCATGAGAAATACGCCGACAAAATTATTGATCTGGCTCGGAACGCCCGGCAGACAGGTGAGCCCATTGTCCGACCCCTGTGGTGGATCGCGCCAACAGATGTGAACGCTTTGACCCTGGATTCGGAGTTCCTACTGGGGGATGACCTTCTTGTGGCCCCGGTTCTGGAGAAAGGGGCAAGGTCCCGGGACATTTATTTGCCGCCAGGACAGTGGCATGATGAACTCAGGGGTGTGGTTCGGTCGGGTGGTGCATGGTTGAGGAACTACTCGGTCGCATTAGACGAGCTCGCTTATTTCACAAAACTCCACTGACTTTAAACTGATGTAATTTGAATCACAGCTGAAGAACAATGTCGGCGACGAATGCCAAGAGCTGTTAAGATCTACCATCTGTTGGCAGTAGGAAGTGGATAACATATTTTATTCAGTTTAGTAATCAGATCGGTCACCGTGAGAAAACGCTAATTGATTCAGTGTAATAATCAGATCGGTCGCCGTGAGAACACTCTAATTGATTCTGTGTAGTAATCAGATCGGTCGCCGTGAGAACACTCTAATTGATTCTGTGTAGTAATCAGATCGGTCGCCGTGAGAACACTCTAATTGATTCTGTGTAGTAATCAGATCGGTCGCCGTGAGAACACTCTAATTGATTCAGTGTAGTAATCAGATCGGTCGCCATGAGAACACTCTAATTGACTCTCTGTAAGGATAGAACAGTGGATGCTGAACAGGACAATGAGCAAAGAACGGCCGTTGAATTGTTAAATCGATATCTTCCATATATATTATTTATATATTCAAAATAAAATTCTGCATTGCCACTTTCTGATTTGTTTTCATTTTTTTTTTTTTTTTACTATTTCCGCTATATTATATTCTATGTATTCAAACCTTAAGTTGAAGAACACAGTTCTTAAGAGATATATTGACCCACATCTGATGTACGGAAGTGAATCAAGGACAATTAACAGACAAGTGAGGAATTATGTGGAAGATTTGTATAGAAGGATTGATGAGAACACCCTGGGCGGATAGACAGAGCAAAGAAGATATCTTGAAAGGTGTAAACTTATAGAGAGAACTGGTGCTCGAATCAAAAGGAGACAGTTCACATGTATTTTAGCATATAATGAGAAGGGGAAAGCTGGAGAGTGTCGTCACAACAGGAAAGATAGAGGAGAGGAGAGGCAACGGAGACCACAAGAGAAGATGATGGACGATCTAGCATTATCCCATGGAAGAGCATCAGTATCAGAAATAATTGACAGCACAAGAGACAGAAGCCTGTGGGCAGACAAGATCACCAGAGCCACACCTCGCGGGCTGTAAGAAGACAGACATCCCAGAGACAGAAGCCTGTGGGCAGACAAGATCACCAGAGCCACACCTCGCGGGCAGTAAGAAGACAGACATCACCAGAGACAGAAAACTGTGGACAAACATAATTACAAAAACCACATCATCATCATCAAGTGCCGTGCCGGCTGGCGTAGGCGTTCATGGCTCTCCATAGATCTCGGTCTTTGGTTTTCTGGATCAACTCTGCTGCTGATATTCCTCCATGCCACCGTCTCAATCCCTCCAGCATCATTTCTCTTGGTCTGCCTCTGCCTCTCTTCCCCTCGATCTTTCCAGTTGTTACGATGTTCTCCACTGCCTCGCTTCTCATCACGTGACCGAAGAAAGATGTTTGTCTCTGTCTTATTGTTGTATATAATGTTCTAGTTTCATTAGCCTGTTTCAGGCAGTCGTCATTAGTTACTCTGGCAGTCCAAGGAATTCGCAACATTCGTCTCAGGAACCACATCTCTGTTGCTTCTAATTTCTTCTTAATTTGTTCATTTACATTCCAAGATTCACTGCCATACAGCAAAACTGGTTCTACATAGCATTTCAGCACTCTCTTTCTTACATTCAGTGATAGTGACTTATTGCAGAAGATACTCTTAATTTTCTGAAATGCGGCTTTTGCCTGCCCTATTCTGCTCCTAATCTCTGTTGTACATCTTCCATCTGATGTTATAAATGCCCCTAGGTATCTAAAATTATCCACTTGGTTAAGGATTTTTCCTTCTATTTCTATGTCACATTTTGGTGTCACCATTTTCTTTGATATTACCATTGTTACTGTAAACACCACATCACATAGCATGACTATAATTAGAAGAAAAGTATTTAAAATGACCGTGGACAAACATAATCACAAACACCACACAGCTTGGACTATAATCAGAAGAAAAGTATTTAAACTGCTTATATATTTCCCAAACATCGCTATGAATTGTAAAGACCATGTATTGTCCATGCAACATTATCCTTCTCCCGGTCTGTCTAGTTTACTCAAGAGGAAAGGTAACACCAATTCATCTGGAACAGGACAAGCTGCAGAAGCTGCCGGATTACCCAGCAAAGCTCTAACTGTCCGCCTGTCGGAGCTTCGATTGTAAAGGTCATGCAACTAGCCTTAACAGTTACATAAACCGTGTGAATGCTAGAGCTTGGCACAGTTAACTTCTGTAACCAGACGCACGTGAGAATCTCAAACTTCACAATTATATCCATATTCACATCATCGGATCAGTGACGCGACGCTGATTGGAGAACGCTCTCCTAACCCTTCCCGTGGTACCTTCAGGAATTACGCTAAATTTTACATTTATTTCAATTCGCAATTCAAAATGCTATTACCAGATATAAAAGCATCAAACGAAATTCCCTACGAACAAAAATTACAGCCACCCACGTTTGATTTCCGTGAACGATATTTCTCACTTTTAGTGATCCGGGTGTCTGGCCAGATATTCGGTACAGACTGAAGTTATATTTTGTTATCGGGGGGTTGGATTTACAGATCCATTCTGGCCAACCCCTTGCAGAGCTTTCTGTAGAAATTGGCTTTTAGAATCCGTGTAGGAATTAGGCCTTTCATGGTGGAGTGAATTCTGTTTCATGGTTTCGCTAAGCCTGTGGCTCAGTACATCCGACTTCGACGAGCACTTTCTCGGATTTGCTTTACCTAAACTTTGAGCAGCCGGTCTCCCTGGCCAAGGTGTTAACGCCTTTCTCCGTAATCCCGTATATTCTCGTGAGTAACATAACCTGCACGAGAATCAATAGCGGTTCTCGCCGCGTTGGTAACTTACGGGGTATGTGAGCCGGTCGCTCAGAAAGCAATGGCACACTACTGATCGTAATCTTGCCTAGTACATCATCAGCAGCTGAAAAAATGCTGATATTGACAGCAACGTCCTGTAAGGGATAAGAAAAAAAAAAAAAAACCTTTGAGCAGGTCCGCATGGCCGAATGGATAAGAACGCGAGTTCTTAAAGATCCGATGTGCTGATGCCGAGGTTAGCGGTTCAACCCCTACTCCAGACAGCTGGACTAAAATGTTGACCTGTCGTCCTTGACTTGGGGACATAAACTATAAGTACCTCTGAAGTCGGAGTGGCTTCGCGCCTGATAGCGAGGGACATTGTTAATAGGGAAAGCTAACCCACACGCAACATTCAGTCCATCTCTACTTTAAATAGTGTGTATGGACTACGAGCGAGCGCAAAGCAAGGAAGCCTAACCTTTGACTGTCCCCAGTTTATCTACAAGGCAGCAGGTTTGTGTCTCTCTTCGTCTGGTCCCTAACCTTTGACTGTCCCCAGTTTATCTACAAGGCAGCAGGTTTGTGTCTCTCTTCGTCTGGTCCCTAACCTTTGACTGTCCCCAGTTTATCTACAAGGCAGCAGGTTTGTGTCTCTCTTCGTCTGGTCCCTAACCTTTGACTGTCCCCAGTTTATCTACAAGGCAGCAGGTTTGTGTCTCTCTTCGTCTGGTCCCTAACCTTTGACTGTCCCCAGTTTATCTACAAGGCAGCAGGTTTGTGTCTCTCTTCGTCTGGCCCCTAACCTTTGACTGTCCCCAGTTTATCTACAAGACAGCAGGTTTGTGTCTCTCTTCGTCTGGTCCCTAACCTTTGACTGTCCTCAGTTTATCTACAAGGCAGCAGGTTTGTGTCTCTCTTTGTCTTGCCCCTACCCCTTGACTTATTAGTTAGTCGCGGTTTTAAATTCACGGCAAAGGATTGTCCCATTATACTCCGTTCCTGTGCCAGAGAAGATCACACAAAATGCTCCTCACTGCCCCTTGTGAAAAGTGGAACAGTCAGGAGTCTCGACAAACCAACAAGCCCGCACAGATATACTCTGCATAATGCCGCTGCCAGAATGGCAACACAAAAGTCCACCACGAAAAATACAGTTCATTGTCGATGGAAGCGACAGTCACTAGAAAACCAGCAGCTACACATTACTGCTTAAAACCCCATGACTTGTCTAACATGGGAGGCCGTACCAGTAACTGCCCTACCGTGGGCATAGCTCTTGGGGACATTGAAATGCGGCAAGCCCCTCTACCACATGAACTTCGCTTGTGTTCACAGTGAGCGAACGCAAAAACAAAACAAAAATTTCATATGGCTAAGTCATTCAATGATTTATCTCTTTGTCTTCCCCTTTCCAGTTGTTCCTTCAAGTGTACATGTTGTCACAAAGTTTTACATGTTTAGTCTCCTCCCAACGCCCGCACAAAATCTGGACTGACTAAGCCTAATTTCTCTAATCAATTTACGGCATTCATTTGAGTATTGAAGGACTGCCTCATTTGTCCACCTATTGTATTCTTTACATTTTCCCCAGAAACCACATTCCCACTGCCATTAGATGCTTCTCGGCTTCTCTGTTTATTATCCATGAAATTAAGAGCAGATTAGAGCAAGCAAAAGCTGCACTTTAGAACATGAAAATTATCTTATGCTGTAAGTCACTATTATTCACAATCAGAAGCGAGTACTGAACTGTTATGTGCAACCTGTTTTGCAGTGTGACGGCAATTCATAAAACGGGAATGAGCACGTCATACCACTGTTTTCCCTTAGTGACAGAAGCCACAAACATTTTGCACGATTTATTGCCTGACATATTTCGCAATATCCGTTTTTATTTTTCGCATATCCTTTACAGAACATCGCTGTCAACACCAGAATTTTACCGCTGTCGTTGATTTCTTGGCAAGATTACGTTCAGTAGTTTGCCATTGCTTTCTGAGCGGCCGCCTCACTTATCCTGTAAGTTACCAACGCGGCGAGATCCGCGTGTTATCTCGCGCGCTGCGTTACCCAACGTGGATAAACGGGATTACGGAGAAAGTCTATATCAGTTGCTGAGGATAATAAATGCTCCACGTTCGAACAACATCTGTGACTGTGTTTTAAGTGTTTCAGCCGAAGTATTATGCATGTATTCACTTCATAAAATATATGCATCTCACGAGATGCAGCGAGATTATAATGGCAATAAATCGTGCAACATATCGTTTGTGACTTCTATGTGAATGAACAACTTAGGGCGAGCTTAGAAGCAACGGGGATGTGGTTCCTGAGACGAATGTTGCGAAAACCGGGGACTGCCAGAGTAACTAAAAACCATGATTGGAAGAGACTAATGAAACTAGAACATAATATCCAACTATGAGAAAGAGACAAACAGCATTCTTTGGTCGTGTGATGAGAAGAGACGCTTTGGATGATGCCAGTGACAACTGGAAAGATCGAGGAGAAGAGAGGCAGAGGCAGACCAAGAGAAATTTTGCTAGAAATGAGAGTAACATGGAGGAATATAACCAGCAAGGCTAATCCAATATACCAAGAGTGAGTTCTATGGAGAGATATGATCGCCTATGCCAGATGGCACGGCACATAATGATATTGGCATTGTCTGGTATATCTTCTGATTTCTGTTACCTTCCTTCTTCTCCGAAGACGTATCAATATGTTAATGTATTTCTAATAAGATGCAATGTATTGATGAGCAAGTGAGCAAGTGAACTGTGTCCCTCTCACTGTCAGCATTTGATCATGTTTCTCATCGCTTCCCCCACCATACACCGGAACCTAGCTGACATGCTCAAAGAACAGTCTGGAATTCAGTCTGGCGTGTAAAGCGCACTATGATATTCATACAAATCAATTCGCACCATGTCACTTCTCCGCCTCAATGATCACACGATCTTCCAATCAATTCCACATCACGAGCATGATACATCTGAGCGATCTACACAATGTTTGATTCCTGAATACTTAGCACCGACAAAGAGCGTTACCGATTTCTAATGAAATTGTGTTTTTTATTTATTGCATTTCCGGTTAGCTTTGATTTTAAACTATCGTTGCTATTAGCTCGTGTTGTATTTAGTTACGAGAAATATCAACTGGGGAAAGATGGGGCCACTGAGGGAGCTCATGGGCAGATTTTTAAGTATTGTCAGGCGCTTGTAAAGGCAGAAGAAAGAAGTAGAGATTAGTGGACATGCTAAAACAAAAATCAACACAAACATGAAAAGTATAGCAATCATACAGTGATTCGAACCTGGCACCTCCATATGACGACAGCTCCTCGTTGTAGGAACAAGTGTACTTCCACGCATGGCGAGCTAAATAGCCAGAAATTGCCTAGTCTATCTACCCGTATTCTAGACATTCTCTCTCTCTCTCTCTCTCTCTCTCTCTCTCTCTCTCTCTCTCTCTCTCTCTCTCTCTCTCTCTCTCTCTCTCTCTCTCTCTCTCTCACGCATATACACATGTGGTTATGTGTATATGTGTGTGTATGTGTGTGTATGTTTGTCTGTGTATGAGTGTATTTAAGTGTGTATAAGTGTGCGTTTGTGTGTATGTATGTGTGTGTATGTATGTGTGTGTAGGTATGTGTGTGTATGTGTATGTGTGTACATGTGTGTGTATATTAGTGTATGTATGTGTATATGTTTTGTGCATGCATGCAGTGAATGCGAGGGAATGTGTATTTGTGTGTTATTGAGTATGTGCATAACTGTGAGAGTTTGTGCATATGATGTAAGTATGCATGCAGGTATGTATGTGTGCGTGTGTGTTTCTGAGTGTGCGTGTGTGTACGTGTGTCTGTCTATCTCAAAACATGGTAACATGCATTGTTTATGTTTACAACATCCAATTGACAAAGTTGTTTTCCTTTGTGAATGTAACATGCACAATTTGCGAACGAAAGATGAGTGATTGGAAGGGCCGAATGTAAGACGGGCCTGCGTGCCCAATTTGTAACCCTTTGAAAATGTGTGTAGAGTGTGTACAGTAGAGTGTGTACAGTTTAGTGTGTACAGTATAGTGTGTACAGTATTGTGCGTAGAGTGTGTACAGTGTGTACAATAGAGTGCTTGGAGTTTGTACAGTACTGTGAAGAGTGTGTACAGTGTGTACAGTAAAATGTGTACAGCAGAGTGCTTAGAGTGCGTACCTTACTGTGTGTACAGTAAAGTGTCTACAGTATTGTATGTAGAGTGTGTATAGTGTGCACAATTCAGTGTGTACAGTAGTGTGTTACAGTAGAGTGTGTACAGTAGAGTGTGTACAGTATAGTGTGTACAGTATAGTGTGTATAGATTTGTACAGTAGAGTGTGTACAGTAGAGTGTGTACAGTAGAGTGTGTACAGTAGCGTGTGTACAGTAGAGTGTGTACAGTAGAATGTGTACTGTAGAGTGTGTACAGTTGAATGTGTACAGTATAGTGTGTACAGTAGAGGTGTACAGTAGAGTGTGTACAGTAGAATGTGTACAGTAGAATGTGTACAGTAGAGTGTGTACAGTAGAGTGTGTACAGTAGAGGTGTACAGTATAGTGTGTACAATAGAGTGTGTACAGTAGAGTGTGTACAGTAGAGTTTGCACAATAGAGTGTGTACAGTAGAGTATGTATCGCTACAGCATGTTCTGTCTACCACTGTCATTCTAAGTCCTACTACACCCAGAATATATGATTTTTTTTTCTTTGCTAGATTTGAACTCATTCATTCATTGGCACCTTTCCGTCTTGACAGACGATAGTTTGGTACATTGTGCTTCAAAAAGGCTTAATAACTGTCATATGGCAATAACTACGATCCATGGCGGTGGCGAGTGTGGCTGGTAAGGCCAATTCTTGCTGCAAATGTTTGCCCACAGTAAGTGCATGTGAAAACATGGTCATTTCCACCATTTTGCACCATCTTACGTCTCTCACGCTCTGTGTGTGCTTTATCTGCAATCATTTTCTCCTTTGTCTCCATTCCATTTCTGATAGTTGCCCTCCATGCAACACGTTCAGCGGCGACGTGCTCCCATTGTGCATTATCAATGCCTGTATCAATCATGTCCCGCTTACACACATCTTTGTATCGTAGTAGAGGCCGACCCTGAGATCTCCTACCCGTCTGTAATTCACCAAAAAAGATGTCCTTTGGTATTCTACCATCATCCATCCTCCTAACGTGTCCTACCCATCTAAGTCTACGAAGACTGAGCATGGAATACACCGTCACACAACCTGATCTTTCCAATACTTCAGTATTTGTGATCCTGCCTTGCCACCTAATACCAAGTATTCTTCGCAGACACCGCATATGAAAGCTGTTTTAACGTTTCTCTTGGCGTGAGTAAGTTGTCCAGGTTTCACTGCCATAAAGAAGAGCACTAAGGACACAGGCATGGTAGACGAGGACTTTTGTTTTGGCAGTAAGCTTCCTGTTCTCCCAGACTCTTTTGGCTAACATGTTCATTGTTGTTGCTGCCCTGCCAATCCTGATGTTGATTTCCTGATCGAGGGATAATTTGCTATTTATCTCTGATCCTAGATATGTAAAATGGTCCACCATCTCCAGTTCGGCGTCGTCAACAAAGACTGATGGTACACCACGCGCACCTTGTGACACAATCTGTGTCCTCTTTTTGTTAATTGTTAAACCAAATTCAGAACAAGCATTGGAGAATGCAGATAGTAGATGTTGTAATTCTTCCCCAGAGTGGGTCGCAATCGCAGCATCATCCGCAAAAAGCAACCCTCTGACCAGCACCCTGCTAACTTTGGTCCTGGCCTTCAATCTTTGAGCACTATAGAGGCCACCATCTGAGCGTGAGTGAATGTATATACCATCATCCTGATCACGAAAGGCATACCTCAGTAGAAGTGAAAAATATATCCCAAAGAGGGATAGATTTGAACTCAAGCGTACTCCATATCGAACTGATTTTTACGTTTTGGCTAGCTTTCCTTTTTACTAGTATCCCTCGCCATTAGGCGACCCCTACTCCGACTTCTTAAGTACTTGTAATTTACGTCCTTGTGTTCAGGACAAGAAGTCAACATTTTAGTCCAACTGACCGATGTAATAGTTGGACCTGTTATCTTATCATCAGCACACCGGAAGTTTAAGAGCGAGCTCTCTTATCCAGTCGTCCATGCTAACCTCTAACTGAGAATCCATGACACCCGAAGAGGCAACAGAAAATACCCACAAGTACAATGTTCATCAGCCTACACCCACACAAGTACAAAGTTCATCAATCTACACCCACACAAGTACAAAGTTCATCAGTCTACACCCACACAAGTACACTGTACATAAGCCTACACCCACGAAAGTACACTGTTCTTCAGCCTACACCCACACTAGTACATTGTACATCAGTCTACATCCACACAAGTACATTATACATCAGCCTACACCCACAAAAGTACATTATACATCAGCCTACACTCACACATGTACATTGTACATCAGCCTACACCCACACAAGTACATTATACATCAGCCTACACCCACACAAGTACATTATACATCAGCCTACACCCATACAAGTACATTGTTCATCAGCCTACACCCACACAAGTACACAGTTCATCAGTCTACACCCACACAAGTACACTGTACATAAGCCTACACCCACGAAAGTACACTGTTCTTCAGCCTACACCCACACAAGTACATTTTTCTTCAGCCTACACCCACACAAGTGCACTGTTCATCAGCCTACACCCACACAATTACATTGTTCATCAGCCTACACCCACACAAGTACATTATTCTTCAGCCTACACCCACACAAGTACATTGTTCATCAGTCTACACCCACACAAGTACATTCTTCATCAGCCTACATACAGTCTGCATGCCAGAAGATCGAGGTCGTTTCCGTAACTATCATACAACTATAATTTATTAATATAAACTGCAATTTATTAAAAGCAGATCTAATTTATTAACATCAAACATACTTTACTAACGTGAAATATAACTTTTGTAACATTAAATATAATGTTTAACATGGCATATAATTTATTAGCGTCAAATATAATATATTAGCATCAAATATAATTTATCAACATCAAGTATAAAGTATCAACATGAAATATAATTTATCAGCATCAAGTATAATGTATCAATATCGAGTCTAATTTATCAACATCAAATATAATCCCAGCTCAATTTTTGGAAGGAGAGATAGAGGAAGGCAGCGTGAGAACATTCTTGACAGTCTTGTGTCATGGCACGGAATGGAGTCAACACATGAAATTAATATATGCCCTCGGAGATCGCAGTTTGTGAAGAAGCATATACGCCCAGGCCAGGCATTTGAAGATGATGATGATGAGGTAACCGATCCGTCTTAGCCGCTTCTTACGGCAAGCATTATATTGGTGTTATTAATATGTTTTGGGTGTGTTCGTTTTTTTATTGGGCGGCGGTAACACACGCCGGAAATGTTTATAACCTGGAGCAGACAGAGCTTTCGCGGGGACAACGCCATGTGAAAGAAATGGTTCATACTGACCTAGGTTGGAGGCCGGGATGGCATGCATCGCAGTGGAAATGTGAAGTGATTATATCATATCTTACTGCATGTCTGTAAACTGGCTTATTCCTCCTGGGTATTGTCTGTTAACAATGACATTTCTAAAACTTGTAGAGAAACATTACCATCCTAGTTCTAAGCCCAGTCAGTCCAAATATATACAGTGCTGAATTGTCATCTGACAACGTCCCGGAATACCTCTCCGCATATGTGAAGTGTCAGAACCACTATCGCACACTCCGCTGCTTTCTGGGCTTGAAGAGAAAGAGAGCCCGCAACGCGATCCCCATTGAAGATGGTGCTTTGGTATCGGGCAGAAAGAGAAACCTCAACATACACCTCACCCCAATGGATGCAAGCCCAATTCTGGGTTTTGACCAACTGCGCACCAATGCAAAGGGCGTATGAGTTGAAACTTAATCTTCCAGAGGATTCAAGTCAAGTACGACGAGACTTCAAATTAAAACCTTACATGTGTTTTTTTTTTATTTTTTATTTGGTGAATATATTTGAAAAGGTAAACAAGAACACATTCCATGTTTCAAATCTCAAAAGTCCTTTAACGTTCCAAGGTCGATGTCCAAATAAGTCAGTCCGAATTCGAGGCTCATGTATCTGTTTCGTAACAAAAAGGTTTTTACAAAGGTGGGAATGTTAACACCACGCTTCAACCCCCAACCTGGAGGACCAGGGTGTTTCTCTTTGTCTGTTCTCTACCCTTTGACCTGTCTGGCATGGGAGGCCCTGCTGGAAATAAGATATACTATGCACTACAACATCTACTAAAATCAAAGGCGCTTTCTCATAACACCAAGATCACAATATACAAAACACTGATCAGACCAGTTGTGTTGTATGGCTCTACAACCTGGAGTACAACGAAAGGAGACGAAGCCTTGCTACAAACCTTTGAGAACAAAGTTTTAAGACGCATCTTTGGACCCATTAGGGATACACAAAGTACAAAGTAGAGAGTGGAAAAGAAGAAGTAACAAAGACATTTATGATCTGTTTAAGTCCCCGCTAACCACTGGTATCATGAAGGCTAATAGACTACAATGGCTGGGGCATATAGAAAGAATGGAAGATAATAGGGAAACAAAACTCGCTTACACTCAGGAAATAAATGACCGTAGACCCCGAGGTAGACCAAGAAGACGGTGGAGAGATAATATATATATATACCTACAAGCACTTGGAATCAACGACTGGCAAGAGAAGGTCAACCAGAGAGACGAATAGAGACGGATTGTATCTGCAGCAAAGAACCTCAATGGCTCGGAACGCTGAAGAAGAAGAAGAAACAAGAGCACATGGTTCATTTTTCGATGTAGGCACCGACAAAGTGCTTTGATACCTGTAGAAAGTAGACAAGTCGTCTCCGGGGTCACTTCTCGGTGTGCCTGACCCGCTCGTAAACAGTCTGTCACAGAACAGAAGTCACGCCGTTGTGAAACTTCCTACTCCATTCATACACTTGCTGGACTGACAGGCATGTATCACCATACTGGATCTTTATACGCCGATGAATTTCTACAGGTTTCACCCCTTCACTGATTAAACAAAAACGGATAACAGAACGCTGCTCTTTTTTGGTGCATGCCAAAAGTGGGGCGCTCATCTTTAGACTGTCCTTATGATGTCACCGTGTTCGTCTGCACAGTGACATCTTTAACAACAATATTGACAGGTTACAAGGCAATGCCATGATTATTGTAATTTATATCACACTGTTAAGTTTTTCATTTGAATCCCCCTAGTAAAAGGTAACGTCAACTTCATTGCAGCAGGTTTACACCATCTGGCTTTTCTTTCTCTGCAGAACGACAAGAAGCCTGCCGAGACCACCGTTCTCGTGAAAATTCCCTGGGTTCTCCGGATACTTTTCAGATAATTCACAACCAACGAACTACCACGCCTGCCTGTCTTACAGTGTTATAATAGTATTAATTAATTATTGATACTAATACACAACAGGAGAAAGACACTAGGGTGTCATAACCGAAGCCACCGTTCCCCCCCCCCACCCCCACCCAAGTATAAAGAATATAAAGACCAAAACATTCTTGAAAGTGGAACCATGTCTTCGTCCTCTTTCTTGTTCGTCTTTTTTGAGGAGTGTGTCACAGAAAGGTATGTACCGCAAAGGTCAGCGCTGGCCTGCCGCTGTCAATGCAGAGGTCAACGCGCTCATCTATGAACACTCAGATAGCCCCGAAGTGCTCATCTATACTGTCGTATATTCTGAAGGGACTGGGGATCACTGTTGTGCATTACCCATATTCTGGTTTAGAAGCTGGGCCCCATCCTCTTCCAATATGTAAATAACTCAAGAATGAAGTATTACAGGCTCGGTTTAATTGTTTGTCTAGGAGTTAATGGTCCTCTTTAGGGGAACAGTGAACACTAGATTTGACTCTGCCCCTTCACCAGGATTCTAATAGCTCTCGAACCCCCATTGATATTCTGTGAAATGTCTGAAAGACTTCCTCAGTATGAATCAGGTGAAAGGTACCATGGGTCTGGAACAGTCAAGAGATATTTCCCTTTTTTCATTTGAGTTAGTTTGTTTGTCAGATAAATATTTCAACAAATACTGGTAGACATTGACATCTTGTTTACACAAATAAACAGGTAATTAACAGACAGGTTGAACTGACACATTAATATAAGATTCAGTTACTGTTCGTGTCATTTATTGACTGGCCTGTTTCTTTTGGCCTTTTCGTACATATCTATTTTTTTTTGGCAAATGTTCATCATGTCATATTGTCAAATGGGAAAATGCACATCAGTACCAATTACAGACAATCAATCAATAAACAATAATCAATATGATGATCCTAAGTGTTGTAACTCTTCTTCTAAATAATGCAATGTTCTACAGCATAGTGTGGCATGAGGTTCAAATGGTTTATACAAATCATTGTTTCTGGGAGGGATTGTGTGTGTTGGCATTGAGAAAGATCACCTCTGAGTGGTAGATATGGGTTAAGCCTGGGTACCATTGACTGATGGATCCGCTTCAGTACTTGCCAGTGAAGCTACCCTGAAGGCTGCCCTTGCTCTGCTCAAGGCCTGAAGTTATCTTCCATCTCATGTGTGTGGGTCATCTTTTCTCTTTCTGCCTCCCTCTTCTGGTCAGGTTGCCACCAAGAACATCACTGTGTAAAATTTACAGAGGCATGTATAATCCTACCAATGTAATTTTCCCAGCATGTTATTAAGTGTGAACACAACATAACAGGAAGGATAAGATCAGAAGAAGTGGTGTTGTGTTAATTTGTGTGGGGTCAGAGATTATTACACTGGATGCACCTGCTATCATCTGGTACCTGCTGTATGCATTTTCTCAGTGTACCCGTGGTTCATTGAGAAGTGTACAATCAGACATAGATAGGAGTGATGATGTGTTGTTCCTTGGAGCATTCAAGTCAAGCTGATAGTGCAGGACCAAGACAAGGATAAGATGCATTTTTATAAATGACATACAATTAAACATCTTCATCAACTCATTTGATTATGCATTTGTGTATATAAATGTTTCTCAGTACCTCCCAAATTAACCATTTGTCTTCTTCTTCTTATATATCATTTTCTTTTTACCTGCTGTTGTTGTGGTGTGGTGTGGAGTTCTGTGTGATGTAATGTGTTGAGTTAACTTCTGTTGACTGGGGTTCTCATAGCTTGTACCACTTGTCCCCCATCTTCATCAGCTAATATGAGTTTAAGTCATCAAGTGTTTTATTGTTATTCATGTCCAACATACAGAATTTCTGATGTGTATTTGTTACAAAATGTAATCCATACAAGATGATGACAACAATACATTAGTAAGAGGTCGTTACATAAAGTATCTCTCCTAATCCACCTCTCTTCTTCTTCATATTAATTTATTCTTCTTCTTCTGTTAACCGTGCACATCATGCCCCTTCTGTTGGCGATCAACAGTCGGCAATAGACCGAGGTTTTGTTTACCTTTTGGTCTGGACAGATTAACTAGGCCGTCTGTCACAAATGGCGTCTGTGAAGCGTAACCTTTTTAAAGCAATGCATTTAATAAGTGCTTTGTCTGAGTGAAAATCTGACACATAAATACAATTATTTTCTATCAAACCCTATTATTTCAATTCGTAAAGAGGAAAGGAAAGATGTAATCCTTCTCTCAGCTCCTTAGATTGCGAATAGGCAGAAATAAGTACGTTTTAAGCGAGGCGGTGGTTCGTGTGCACAAACTGGCTTGTGTTTGCAGAAAGCATTTTAAACAGTTTTGATGAAATGCATCAAAGTGCGTTTGAAATTCTCACCTCGTACAGTTTTCTGTGATAGATTATTGTAGTATGCACATAGTAAAGCTAACAGATGTAGTGAAGAATTTCAGAGTTTGCAGTTTTGAGAAAGTATGAGATTGTTAATTTTGCCCTGGAAAGGCTCGGTGTAGCTAAAAGTTTGCAGTCGACAATTTTACACTTCAGAGATTTATTTTATAAGTAATACATTTTATTTTGACGCACAAACACTGGATACCTCTGCTGTACACATCTGGGTATCACATTTGATCTGAGGATTCACAAGCTTACCTCGGGTTTCGGATCAAACTGCCGTTTTTTCATGTAAAGGACAGGTCACAATGGCTCTCTGACTGTCCGTCAGGGCTGAAGATGAAGAAGTGCGCGGTTTTGAAGAAATGAACGCTTTCGCAGGTCAAAGTTATATCACGTGACCCGCTCCTTCCACTAATCTTCCTAGTTGAAGACGCTGTACCTTCTATTAATAGCCGACATCTGTCCATCTCGAGTGTCAAGTTGGTGTTCGATTCTCAATCGTGCGGTCAATTGTATGTCGTTCTCTGTTTTGGGTGTGTAAATGTTGACGCACTGTAAAATGATGGTTGGTGATTATGTCATATATATAGATGGATCTGTTGTAAAGCAGCGGAGAAGTGCGTGGGCATTTACAGCCTGTTCAGCGGGCCGAACCGTTCAAGAATCCAGTGGCACCCACTCTATGACCACGAGCAGCATGACGATGGAGGTGTTGGCAGTTACACAGGCTTTCATATGGCTGGAATCACAGCATTATACCAACGTGTGTGTACTAAGTGGTTTAATGAGCATGATTCAGAAGGTCGAAGCTGGATCTGTACGTAGACAGTGGACTGAGTCGCTGCGGAAGTCTGTTGTCCGTAAAGTCAACTTCATCTTCGTCCCGGGACAGGCGGAAGTCAAGGGAAATTAACGAGCTGACAAACTGGCTGGCTCTGCACCCCCTGTAGATGGCCAGCCCATGGATCGTGCCGATGTTATTAACGTCCTCAAAGATATGGTGAGAACAGAGGACTTTGACGTCAGTGAATCCACATCGCTGTCCAGGATGAAAGACTTGGGAGTAAGAATCGGCGCGGCCAGTCGCGAGAGGTACATCGGGAAAACAAGGCGCCTCGTCAACCAACACAGAACTGGCACTATTAGCCACCGGACGCTGATACATATGCTGGGGGGAGGATCTGAGCACCTATGGACATGTCCGGAGTGCAATGAACATACCCCAACTGATAACTGATAACTGATAACTGATAACCGATCAGCGTGTCCGACTTCGTCATGTTTTTGTGCCAGGTTTGCCGCCTCTAGATTGATTTCATCCCAGATGGTGAAATGTCTTTACCAGTGGGTAGATGTTATTTCCTAACAGTTTTGTTAGCGCTGCGGTCCTACGGCCTACTTTTTGCGAATCCTCTTTGTGGCTGAGAGGTTACTGTTTGCACTTCGTGCTCAGAAGGTACCAGATTCGAATCCCGGCATAGATAATTTTTCCAAAAACCATTGGTATCTAATGATACCACACGCGCACCTTCCTCGATACCTTTCTTGTGGTGAGACTGGATACCTATTCTGCTCGGATAAAGGCCCCATACATCTGACAAGGGACCCTGTTTTGTTTGCTTGGCGAACACTTCTGGACCGGTAGTGACGCCTTTTTCTAAAAGTTCGGAGAATTTGACATGTACATGTATTGCGACCGTATCTCTTCTTCCTCTTCCCGTTCTTTCTTTCTTTCTTTCTTTCTCTCTCTCTCTCTCTCTCTCTCTCTCTCTCTCTCTCTCTCTCTCTCTCTCTCTCTCTTCTATCTAATTGTCGTTCTTTGTCTCTTTCCCTCTATGTTTCTATGTTTTGTTTTTTCTCTTTTTTCTTTCTCATTTTCTCTCTCTCTCGCTCTTTCTTTCGGTCTCTCTCTCTCTCTCTCTCTCTCTCTCTCTCTCTCTGTCTGTCTGTTTCTCTCTCTCTTATATTGTTTCCCTCTCTTTCTCCCGCAATGACATCCTCTCCTGTCGCTAGCCCTGAACCTTAGGCCATGTCACCAAGCACATGATGATGATGATATCAATACCATGACGTCACCAGACAGGGGAGGTCACTCTCGCCCAACCCTCCATTCTACAAGCTGAACGTGGATTCAGCATTCTCAGGTACACTTGCACATTTCACCATATTATATCAATATTATATTAATTACGGGTTTTATTCACACATAGTTGCCCCTCAATTACTTGCTTGTATAGCTTTGATAGTTTGCTCATCGTTGTGAATACTTGGTTACGGAGGAGAAAAGTCATTGCTCCCGCTGGCAGTCGCATGGAAAGACATTTCATTAGACAGTACATCATACTACATCTTTGATTTTTTTAACACAAGCACAATTTTCAAGTTTCTGGTGTGTCTGTGGACCTAGCTGAAACATATCATCACAGTGTTACCTAAAACACATTTCATTCCGTGCTGTTCCTTCCTGCCATATACATATATATGCTTATGGATTTATAAGTTGATATATCCTGATTTCCCGTTTGATATTATTATTTATTAATTATTATTAATATTATTATTTTCAAAATATAATATTATTTGACATCTTTCTCACTTTTCAGACTTTATTTGTTATGTTATAGTTATATTTATTATCCAGATCTCCCATTGGGAGGCATACACTCACACACTCCACTACACTCTCAACCAACTCAAGCAAGCCGTTGTATCTTTTCATTCAACCTAATGCAGCTCTATTTATGTTTCCATTTGTCCCTAATAATTATCTTCTGTGTGTGTTTTGGTGTCCTGCTGTATTTCATTTGTCATTTTCATTTGCCATATGTTATCAAGTTATACTTCTCACTTCGGCACTATGATAAACAAGACAGGTGTATTACTGACATGCATTTTTTACACTACTGTCTTCTGCACGCTTTATTACTTTAAGGAAGTGTCTATTCGCAGGGCCCTGCGAATAAACAAAGCGACTATTCGCAGGGCACGGCTGGTCACGTGATTTAACGTAAGTTTGCGGCTATATTATACATTTTCGTTGATTGGAAATCGTGTCGTCAGTGGCATAGTTGATAGTGTTCCCGCCGGATGGGTGGGAGCTCGAGGTTCGTTTCCTTGCCGGACATTTTTTTTTTTAATTGTTCAGCAATTAATTGGATGAAAGTCAAAAGTCAATCGTTCGTTTCCTTGCCGGACAATGTTTTTTTTAAATTTTTCAGCAATTCATTGGGTGAAAGTCAATCCTTCATCTCTTTGGGTATTTAGAATTGTGTTGTTTAAAGTGAGTGTAATTTAGTTAGCACCAGTTTCTCCAGTATTGGTCCTCGTTGCTTTGCACTACGGCAATTCCAATACCCAACCCACACATTTTTGAGTCTCAAACGATCCGTTTTCCTTCTACCCCTTCTGGCTCCAGCCCTCTTCTTCCTTTCCTTCCCCCCTCTCCCCTTCCTCTTCTCCTCCGCTTAATTCTCTCCCCGCTGGCTGTTGTCAAAAGTATCGAGCACAAAGCACGTACTCCGTTGCTTCGGCGATAATTCTTTGTAATATTCATAGTTTTCATATTCACATTCATAGACACGAAAGTGGTTAAGTAGGCAGGTAGGTGGGTTGTTAGACAGATAGATCGTTAGAGAGGCAGATATGTGGGTAGGTAGACAGGTAGGTAGTTAAGTAAGCAGGTATGTGGGTAGCTAGGCAGGTAGGTGGATGAGTAGGTACGCAGGTAGATGAGTAGCTAGATCCAACCCGACACTCACTCGTCGATCATCTGTATTCCACCACGCCAATTCATACATCTCTTTCAACCACTCCGTGCAATACTCTGAACAGGTAGGTTGACCGGCCGAGCGACCGAGAGAGAGAGAGAGAGAGAGAGATAGAGATATAGAGATATAGAGAGGCAGGCAGTCAGAGATACAGACAAATAAACAACGGATATATAAACTGGCAGATAGAGAGTCAGACACACGCATACATACACACAGAGAGTCAACCAGACATACATATGCATATGGACAGACAGACAGACAGTTTGTTAGAGATTCAGATAGACATATATACAAATGGACAGATACAAGTAGGCTGATAGAGAACAAGAAATCACGCAGGCTGTCAGACGGACGGACAGACAGAAACAGAGAGACATCCAGACAGGCGGGCATGTAGAGAGACATCCAGACAGGTGGACAAATAGAGAGGCGGACATATAGAGAGGCATACAGACATCTCTCTCTCTTTTCTTCTCTATCTCATCCCCCCCCCCCCCCCCCCCCCCCCCCCCCCCTCTCTCTTTCATGTCTTTATCACTTTTTTTATGTCTTTCAACACATCTTTCTCATATCTCACATATCTGTCTCGCACACTATCTTCATTATCTATCTCTCTCTTCTCTCTTTTAAACTCGCTTCACATATACCAGGTTTTCCTGCATTTAATATGCGTAGCATTTCCTTGTTTATTTGTTAATTCATGAGGCCAGTCAGTCGAAAGCCTGGTGTTTGTATTGCCTAACGACCCTAATTATGTCTCTCTGAGGTGACGCATATTACTGTCAGCTTGGACCAGAATTATCAGGACATAAATAGTAGGAAATAGTATGTCGGTAACGTAAACAAAGATGAATGCCTGTAAACAGTAAGTGTACAGAAACGCAAGTTAACAATTCTTAAACTCGCCTGATATTTAAACAGCCATACTTCAACTAAGTATAAAGTATCGATTCATAGGGCCCTGCGAATAAACAAAGCGTCTATTCGTAGGGCCCTGCGAATAAACAAAGCGTCTATTTGTAGGGCCCTGCGAATAAACGCTTTGTTTATTCGCAGGGCCCTGCGAATAAACTCTCCCTTACTTTAATAATATACAATCTGTAAAAGTACACACGCACCAGCTCTGTGGCGAAGGGGTTGAGAACGCCATTCATAATCTCACATACTGTGTTCGAAACACAGCTGTGGGCAGTTTGAAAGCAGACCGCCTTGCTTTGATTTTCATATAATGGTGTGAGTGCCGGTTATTCAAAAAGTAATGGCAAACTACTGAACGTAAAATTGCCAAGAAATCACAAACAGCCAAAAACTGCTGGGGTTTGCTGCGACGTCCTGTTAATGATATGCAATTAACTTTAACTGCTTATGGGTGTGAAGTTCTGCACAGCCAGGCCAATGGATGATGATGATATAACTATTATTATAACAATCCATGATTAGCATGCACACGCTAACTCTTAAAGATTGTGAGGCTTCGGTGTATAGATTGTGAGGCATCGGTATATAGATTGTGAGGCTTCGTTGTATAGATTGTGAGGCATCGGTGTATAGATTGTGAGGCATCGGTGTATAGATTGTGAGGCATTGGTGTATAGATTGTGAGGCATCAGTGTATAAATTGTGAGGCTTCGGTGCAAGACAATTCTGATTGAGTTGTAATTCCTGTTAAAGATTACAGGTTAATTATAATCATGGGTTTCAAAATTGTAGTGACAACCGCCGGCACTCATATCATTGTATGGAAACCAGCGCAAGGCAGTGGGCATTCGATTCGCCTGCAGCTGTTTCAAATGCAGTATGTGGGATTACAGATTGCATTTGTAAACCCTTCACTCATAAGCTGGGGTAGAAATATTCAGGTGCCTGGTTGCCATGGTGTTTGAAAATGTTTACCTGGTGCCAGAGTTTTCAATCATTTACTGTATATGCAAACAAATATGCTGGCCCCCTAACAAAACAAAAAAACAAACAAATGCTGCTGAATTATGTTTAGGTTTTTCTGCCTCTGCCTATAAGTCTTTGAACATTTGTCTCTGTCATAAGCCAGACATCCAACCTCTGTTGCTGTCATCTGTAAACTATCAATTTACTGTCATGTGTAAATTATCTACTCACTGTCATGTGTAAATTATCTGCTCACTGTCATCTGTCAATTATCTACTCACTGTCATCTGTACATTATCTACTTACTGTCATATGTAAATTATCTACTTTCTGACATAGGTAAATAATCTACTTACTGTTATGTGTAAATTATCTACTCACTGTCATCTGTAAATTATATACTTTCTGACAAAGGTAAATTATCTACTTACTGTCATGTGTAAATTATCTACTCACTGTCATGTGTAAATTATATACTTTCTGACATAGGTAAATTATCTACTTTCTGACATAGGTAAATTATCTACTTACTGTTATGTGTAAATTATCTACTCACTGTCATCTGTAAATTATATACTTTCTGACATAGGTAAATTATCTACTTACTGTCATGTGTAAATAATCTACTTACTGTCATGTGTAAATTATCTACTCACTGTCATGTGTAAATTATATACTTTCTGACATAGGTAAATTATCTACTTACTGTCATGTGCAAATTATCTACTTACTGTCATGTGTAAATTATCTACTCACTGTCATCTGTAAATTATCTACTTACTGTCATGTGTAAATTATCTACTTACTGTCATCTGTAAATTATCTACTCCTGTCATCTGTAATTATCTAATTACTATCATGTGCAAATTATCTACTTACTGTCATCTGTACATTATCTACTCACTGTCATCTGTAAATTATCTACTCACTGTAATCTGTACATTATCTACTCACTGTCATCTGTAAATTATCTACTCACTGTCATCTGTAAATTATCTACTCACTGTCATGTGTAAATTATATACTTTCTGACATAGGTAAATTATCTACTTACTGTCATGTGCAAATTATCTACTTACTGTCATGTGTAAATTATCTACTCACTGTCATCTGTAAATTATCTACTTACTGTCATGTGTAAATTATCTACTTACTGTCATCTGTAAATTATCTACTCCTGTCATCTGTAAATTATCTACTTACTGTCATGTGCAAATTATCTACTTACTGTCATCTGTACATTATCTACTCACTGTCATCTGTAAATTATCTACTCACTGTAATCTGTACATTATCTACTCACTGTCATCTGTAAATTATCTACTCACTGTCATCTGTAAATTATCTACTCACTGTCATCTGTAAATTATCTACTCCTGTCATCTGTAATTATCTACTTACTGCCATGTGCAAATTATCTACTTACTGTCATCTGTAAATTATCTACTTACTGTCATGTGCAAATTATCTACTTACTGTCATCTGTAATTATCTACTTACTGTCATCTTATCCTAAATCTGTCTACTGTGGTCTTGCTCTTCTCCACCCTCCCTGGCTAGCCCCTCCGTAATCTCGAGTCTCTTGTGTCCTCATACATGTGCAAACTATTTCATGTTTCATATTTATAACCATAAATTTGAACAAAAAATATTAGGCAATCGAGATCAGACAATTTCTGGAACAAACCAACTATCAGTAATCAAATGTACCATATTTTACGGAGTATAAGACGCACTTGTTTCTTCAAAAAATTGCCTCCAAAATATAAAAATGGTAAAAATGTTTTTTTTTTTTTAAATTGCTTAAAAATTAAGGTGCGTCTTATAGTCCATAAAATACGGTAATTGCACAAGTGTGATATGTTAGCAGTAATATTTAAATTCAACATTCTGGCATTGAGTGGTAATTGTTGTGTGGTGCCACGACTGATATCGCTCTGTGACAATTTTATTGAATTGTTCTTCATATTGTTTCAGATGTTGTGAGCAGTCTGCTGACTTTTACTACAGTCCATCATGGCTGGACAATTAGACGTAAGTTATTCCAGACTTAAGTTTAAACTTTTGTTTGTTTGTTTTTCGCTCGCTCGCTTTGAACTGAAGCATAGTCGATACACACTACTTCTAGTAGTGCTGGACTGAATTTTGCATATGGATTAGCTTTCCCTATTAACAGTGCCCCTCACCATCAGGTGAACCCACTCCGACTTCAGAGGTAAGAGTTTGTTTATCAAGAGAAATTTCAAGTCATTCACTAAAGCAATGCCAGAGTTACTCCATGCAAATAAAAATTGTGAGTGTCGAATAAAATTAGAATTTCAAAGGTCTTTTTTTCCCAAACTTGACCTACATATTGATTATCAGTCAGTTTTTGGAAAAAAAGACCAGATTCTCCTCATAGATAGATGTTCTGTTGACCACACTGCCATGGTACTCACTTAGACATACACAGTGAACAAGCACAAGAGAATTTTATGAAAGAGGTGATTGGTATGCTTCCTCTCAATCAAGTCCATATGTATTGACCCAAGCTAAGGTGTATTAAGGGTCACACATGACATCAAACATCCTTTAGGAGGTCAACTTGGCTGAATGGATACAAGCACTTGATCTTCAACATCCTGTGTGCTGAGGTAGGGGGTTCCACTCCTACACCAGTCACTTGGACTAAAATGTTGACATCTCATCTCTGGTTTGGGGATGTACATTACAAGTACCTCTGAAGTCAGAGTAGGTTGGCTCACCTGATGTTGAGGGGCATTGGTAATAGGAAAAGCTAGTCCACAGGCAAAATCAGTCCAGTGCTATTAGAGGAAGTGCGTATAGACTACGCTTTAGTTCATAAGTGTGTATCCTATAAAGAAAGACCCTTGAAATATGAACATAATTGATAGAAAGGGAGCAAACTCAAGAGAGTAAAGTTGTGGATGATGATGGCAGAGGTTGTCACACAACTGAGATGGGTTGAAGAGCAATCCTGGGGTGGGGGGGGTGTGTGACTTGCACAAAGAAAGACACAGCATCATACAAAGTCCAAATAGCGTTAGAGAGAGATTAGAATGGTGACATGAGAGAGCAGAGCTAGAACAAGAAATGAGCTACTAATAGAGGGCATCATTCGTCTGTGTCTTACTGAGGCTCATAAGGGAAGCTAATGAATAGTAACGCTATAACCTGCTATGCATGGCGTAAGAGGTAACCAATGAGGGTTGGTCAGGTTGGCTATCTCATCCCTTAGAAAATTGTATCTGAAAAGGCTAGTCATTCGTGGACAAGTCTGCGAAGGGCTTGGTGTGAGTGGGTTGCGGGCTGATGCACCATTCGGAGATGAAAGACAGAAGATAAAGAAAGAGGATATCGCTGGGGAGGATGATTTAATAGTACAAACCAAGTGATCAGTGCAGCGATTGTCCAGCTGAGGTTGTCTATTGGATATAATAGTCGGCACCAAGACCCACCCTGCCTATTTACCTCTTAGGACATGCATGGCAGCTTACTGTGTTAATATTCTGTGATGCCCTTAAGGGCCCACAGTAACACACAGCTGGAAGTCAGCATGGACAATGGATAAGAGCTCTCTTTCTTAAACATCCGGTGTGCTGATGCCGAGGGCAGAAGATTCAACCGCTGTAGCCATCAGCTGGACTAGAATGTTAACTTCTCATCCTTGATTTGGTAACGTAAATAACAAGTCATCTGAAATCGGAGTTGGTTTGCCTGATGGCGAGGGACACTGGTAATAGGGAATGCTAATCCACACACGAAAATCTGTCCAGTGCACTAGAAGTAGTAGCGCATGTATGAAGTATGCTTGAGTTCAGAGAGAGTAAACACACACACAAACACACACACACACACACACACACACACACAAACAGGTGGAAACCCTCTTTTTTTGGTTGCATATCCCTTTCAGGACGCTGCAGTCAACACCAGCATTTTTCAGCTGCTGTTGATGTACTAGGCAAGATTACGCTCAGTAGTTTGCCATTGCTTTCTGAACCACAGGCTCACATACTCCGTACATTACCAACGCGGCGAGAACCGCTACCGATTCTTGTGCATGTTACGTTCCTCACGTGGATATACAGGATTATGGAGAAAGATGTTAACTCCTAGGCCAAGGAGACAACCCTCTTAGTTGCCTTTAACAACATGCAGAGCAGGTTATGGCGTTCATTCTTTGTTGCCTTTATGGACTATGATAGCACATGGGCAATTACTCTGCCGCACACTTGCACCTATGCTTGCATTCCAAGCTCTGCTAGATAGAACAAAAACATGCCAGTTAGTCATATGCATGGATCTCTATGAATTTTGCTGCGTTCCATAGTAGTAATTTCTGTTTTCATTTCTCCCCAGTTTCAGAAATTTTTGGAGGAGCTGCATTGGTGCATCGGTCAGCTAGAGCTGGGTCTCCAACGGCAGTCGCCTGACTCCAGACAAGGTATGGATGAAGCAAATCCACATTTGTGCATTCTGTTCTCAGCCAGCCAGCTGTTGTATGCACACATGTTTCCCCTGGACACTGGGCTGGAGTCAGTTGACAACGAAGTACCTCAAACATGGAGAAAACATGACTAACCTGGGTCACATTGCAGTCAGTCTCCGTGTGTGTCCAGGTGCATCATGACCTCGTTATGTAATAATATGCTTCTCCGCAGTTGTGAACTTCCAGTACTGCTTGTACACATCCGTTAAGTCTCTGAACTTTGAGAGGGGAGGGGAGAGTTGTGCAGTACAAACCCTGGGGTGGTGCTTTGCTGTTGGGTCAAGAGAAAAGTCTCTCGCCGGCCTCTCTTCAATAGATGCAAGCTCACCTTGGGGCTCAAGCAAATTAAACGCCAATACCTCAGACTTAAGAGTTAAATCTGATTTCCAGAGGACTCGAACCAGCTAGCCATGTACAGTCCTGTTTGGTTGTGTTAAAAATATAAGGGTGTCATAACAGTCAAATTAATCTCAAACCAAATCATGAGTTGTAGACTAACCATTTTGGTATTTCCCATATGCAATCATGGTAAAAGTACCTACACTCAGTGTAAGCTATCATGATATTTCATGTACTGGTGTCAGTGTAATCTAACTATCATAGTATTTCATGTACGGGTGCCAGTGTAATCTAACTATCATACACTCAGTGTAGACTAACCATCATGGTATTTCATGTAGGCGTACACACGCACACAAAACATCTAGACACTCATATACACCAAGACATCCACACTCTCACACACACATACACCTAGTGGGTCAGATGCCTAACCTCCTTGGATATGTGCGGAAAACAAGAGGTGCACTTTAAAATTGTTTAGGCTGTTGTACGAATAATTTCAAATTAGAAAAACTCACCCACAATAGAATATTTATAGTATGTGTTGAAGAGGATGTGGTAAACTGTCCTAAAGAGGGAATCGGGATGTGGTGAGCAAAAGTCACAAGTATTGTGGGTGTCCTGTAAGGACACAATTGGTAAGAGTCCTTCTCTGGACGAATAAGGAAGACGAGCAATGTTGATGTGATTTTGTTTCCTCAGCACTCATAGAAGTGTAGCAAAAGGAAGACATAAATCTCATGTTATACTGATGTGTGACAAATGAGGAAGACAGAAATCTCATGTTATACTGATCTATGATGAATGAGGAAAGACAGAAATCTCATGTTGTACTGCTCTACAGTGAATGAGAAAGACAGAAATCTCATGTTGTACTGATCTACAGTGAATGAGAAAGACAGAAATCTCATGTTATACTGATCTATGTTTCAGCTGCGGAGACCGTGAAGTTGTTGAAGATTCTCAGAAGCAACAAAGCACCAATGGTGAAAAAGAGGCAGGTAATGAGAAATGCCTTTGGCGACTACCGCAAGAAGATGAAGGATGCGGAGAAGAAATCCTTATCAGGTGAGTACAGTAAAGGGCAGGTTTGACCCGCCTTGGTGTATATGGGTTATATGATGCCAGTCCTCTACTTTAATAAACCAGTGGACACTCCATTCATGATGTGGTCAGTATCATCTCAGCTGCTTTACTTCCCAGTGCAGGTCGTGGTACTCATCTTTTGGGGTGGGTTAACCAGAAGATTCTAGTCTATTTTTAACATCTGCATTCTTGAGTGATGGTGGTGTTAGAAAGCAGCATTTAATCTTCTACTTGTTCTAGTAAAGTCCACACAGAAAGTTCAGTTGTTTCTTTTTTGAGAGCTTGTTGGGGGGCTCCAAATTGCTTTGTGTGGATGTTTGTCACTGAGTGCCAGTGTTCAGTGCACAATTGACAAACGTTTCAAGGGTGTGCTTGGCTGTCTGATCTACCATTTCGTGTGTGTCAGGGGTGACAGGACCAAGTTCATTCTGTGTTCTGATAAATACCAGACTGATAAATACCAGAATCAAAGCTGTAATAGTTGTCTTGTTGTTGATTTAGTTTTCTAATAGACTTAATGCATATGATACCACAACATCTAGTCTGAGAATGGAGGTGGAGGCTGTCACAGTGGCGATTCCGTATGTCGTGATTGTAACAGAAATAGTTTTGAGAAAGGTGAAGACAGGCAGGCTTTGGACAGAGTGGCATGCTTCAGGTCAACAATTGAAAATAGAGAGCATATCTTCGGTTGTTTTCTCCCAGGACATGCTGGTGTGGTGGGGAATGAGCAGACGGACACATTGGCTGTTTAGCACTGCTCGGTGGGGTATTGGTGCATGATAAGGCAGACATGATCAGAGTCTTTTGGGATCATGTGTATAATGCGGAAGAACAGATATATCATCACAGTTTGGAGAGAATGATGCTGCAGGGAGTGACCAGAGGATCTGCAGGGAGTGACCAGAGGTTCTGCAGGGAGTGACCAGAGGTTCTGCAGGGAGTGACCAGAGGTTCTGCAGGGAGTGACCAGAGGATCTGGCCAACACTCAGGACTCCGAGGAAAGGCAAGATGGACACATAATTAGTGTGCTACTGCTGGTATTGGGACTCTTCTTTGGCTGTTGAAAATGAGGACAGAGCACATATTGGAATGTCCCGAGTGCTATGATGTGTGTTCTTGATGCAACTCATGGATGTTTGTCATGGAAGGTGATTGGTAGCAACTGATGAGTTAGTTAACTGGATGCACATATGGCTATGACTGATATCAGGGTTTCTTCCTTCTTCGAATACCCTTTGAAGACATGGAATAGGGAAATTGTGTTAAAAATGAGGCAGGAGATGTATTTTGACAACTGGGCAACAAATGATAGTATAAGTGGACACTGGTAATAAGGAAAATTAATTCACACGCAAAAATCAGTCCAGTGAACTAGAAAACAATAGTAGCATGTGTGTGGACTAGCGCTGGAATTCAAAAGTGAGTGAACACCCAAAATATAAAATAACTTACCTGACAGTAAGGGAGGCGATTCAAGAGAGGAAAGTCAGAGATGACAAGGGCAGAGAAGATGATCACGCAGGTGATATGGATTGAAGTTTTATTCAGTGTTATTATTTCTTCATTTTAGAATTGTGCGTGTATTTCAGTTTATTGAGCATTTAAAACAAAATATTTCTTTGTTTCTGTAACTATGCCTTTATTGTTATTGAAAATTGTATATCTGAATGAAATATCCAATGTTTGTTCAGGTTTGCGGCACTCCAGATTCCAGCCCCTGGGACCATCTAAAGCACCCATCAACTCGCGGTTCTTGAAGATGAGTCACAACAAACAGACTGCAGGCCTGCTCAGGGATGAGTTGAATAGGAATCTCTGCAACCTCAACCTGGAATCTCCAAGTGAGTCAGGCATACCTGGGTCTCAGCTTTGCCCAGATTTGTCCTCCAGCCCAGCTGCTGCCATAGATCATCAGACTCCTTGTGGTTCTGATGGTCTTCCTGTGTCTTCCAACGGGGCAGTCCTGGGAAATACTGAAGAAGGCATCCAGGGTTTCAGTGCTGCAAGTTCCAGCTCATTCAAAGGGATTATTTACTGCTGATTTACATGAGACTGTTAGCTCAGGATCACCTTCTGCAGCGAAGTTCTTCCAGTGGTGGCAGGGCAAGCTGCCACACAAAAGACTCCTCTCCAACACGTATATCTGCATCCTCCGACTATAGCCATGGAAAGACCAGAGAAGATAGTGGATTTAAGTATGAACATTCTGACAATTCATTTGTTTTTGGCTTTGAAAGCCTGGGACATGGGGACAGTCAGGAGATGGGGGAAGCAGATTGTGGAACATCTGACCCAGGGGCAAGACATTTGACTGTGGAAGGCTGTGACAAAGCAGCTAGCAATGTTTACAAATATGAGAAGTCAGGGAATGAGTTTTGTTTTAACTTTACAACACCTGAGGATGTGTAAATGAGATTCTCTTTTTAAAACTTTATGACACCTGAGGATGTGTAAATGAGATTCTCTTTTTAAAACTTTACGACACCTGAGGATGTGTAAATGACGTGGGTTTAACTTTACAACACCTGAGGATGTGTAAATGAGATTCTCTTTTTAAAACTTTACGACACCTGAGGATGTGTAAATGAGATTCTCTTTTTAAAACTTTACGACACCTGAGGATGTGTAAATGACGTGGGTTTAACTTTACAACACCTGAGGATGTGTACTTGAGTTTTGTTTTAACTTTACAACTGAGGATGTGTAAATGAGTTTTGTTTTAACTTTACAACACCTGAGCGTGAGTAAATGAAGTGGGTTTAACTGTGGTGAAGCTGTGGAAATGTAAACAATAGGGAAACCTGAAGTGTAGGTCAGCTGTTCACAATTAGTTAAAATTATAGGACACAGTAGTAACACACCTTCATCGGAAAGCAACAAGATACACACACACAAACAAAGCTTTGTTTTTTTGTATTTGCAGTTTCTGATTTAAGTCAGAAGGAGAGTTTTCAAATGTTCTATAGAACCTGGTCTGCTCTGTGGCAGTGGATCTTGTGAACGAACAAGTTAAGAAGAGCCTGGAGGCCGTGGAGGTGTGGTTTCTGGGAGAATTGTTGTTAACAGCTTGGACTGGTAGAGTTACTAACAGTGCCTGGAGGAGGATCATGACAGTAAAACAGTATATACAAATATAGGAAGGAGACAATGTGCTTTGGTGATGTAATGAGAAATAAGCTTTGGAAAATATTGTGACGGTTGGGAAGATAAGCGGTACAAGAGGCAGAGACACAGAAAATTTGCTGGTTGGCTGAAGATGGTGTCCATCTTCACATCAATCTAATTGATTCAGAATACCAAGGAGTGAGATCTGTGGACATACATGCACATCTGGCAGAGGCACGTTGATGAGTACCACAGATTTGGTTCCATTCTGCTTGTTTCAATTTATTTCACATGATTTCATAAAATTGTGTCTTACTGTAGTTACTTTACAGTCATTATCATTTCTTTACTTATTCAGTGTAGGTCCAGACACTTACGATTGACAGATGTACACGCTCAGACAGGTCCAGACACTTGATTTGAGGCCCTCAGCTGAGGGAATATGGCTGAACATCTCTAAGCCAAATCCCCCAGATGTGAGGGCCTAGTCGCTCCTCACCTGCTCTTGGAGGTCTGATGCTGAGCTGCCAGCATCTGTAGCCTACCTTGTTCCAGACGCACTGGTTATCCTTTCCTCTGGATAAAACAAGGCACGGCCGAGAGAGGGAACATGCTGCATGGGCAACACATGTTCTCTGAAATCCATGCCTAGGCATTGTGCGATAGAATTCTAGCTCTAGTTCCAATCCACATACTTTCGTCTGTACAGACTGGGAAGGTGCCACTTCCTTTACAGCCATTTCTATGTTTTGGATGTTGTCATTTGTCTCTTGTTGTTTGCAGATGAAGGTTTGTTGCCGAAATATTCTGTTTTTGTAACTGTACCTTTATAACGCTGTCCTACACTTTGTGTTTTCCTGTTGTTAACATTGCCTTATGATGAATCTTTTATTTGTCTTTGATGAGTGTCCGTGAATATGTACAGTATAATGTGTCCATTGAAGTTGTGTAATCGTAAATTTTAATAACTTTTAGTATAAGAATGATGCATACTTGAATTAAACATTGTTTGAAAGTTGTTTTGCTGTTTCACCACAGTATTCTAATATACTATTTTTTATTGTATTTGTATTGTCATATTAACAACATTTTGATTAAATTTAGTTTGGTGTGTATGTTGTTTACATGCACAGCCAGCATAGGTTGCTGTAAGCCTATTTTAGTCAGAGGATTGCCGCCTTTGATGACACCCACACAATCAGCTTTTGATTTGGGCTTTCTGTGTAATGGATTTACTACTATTACTACTACTGTCACCTTGACAGACGATAGTTAATGTGCTTAAAAATATAAAGCATGATAACCTCACCATAGCACAAAGCCTGGGTCGAATTGTAGAGACCATGTGCTGTATCCGCCCCTCTCCCCCCTTTTTGTCATTCTATTACAAATGAAAAGGTTCAGGCAGCAAGAGTATCGACTTCATTGCACCAGATTTTACTCCATATGACTCTGTCTGTTTCCACTGGAAGACCTTTCAAAGGTGTCGCACAAAGCATGAACTCTGTAGCCCCAGTGATGACCCCTGGGAGTTTCCAGAAAATTGCACTCGTGATCTGAATGTCGTAGCCACTTTATTACTACAATGTCCAGCAGTTTCTGTGGATCTTTTGCTTTTTCATCTGTCAGTACTGTTCCATCTACATAGTGTAGATTGTTTATATTATTACCTCCAGCTCACATTTCTGGCCCTTTCTGATCTCTCAGTATTACTTTGTTATAGAGATCCGGCGACTAAACACATCCTTGTCTTACTCCTTGCTTTATCTGCTCGTAATTGCCATCTGAGCTGATCCGCGACTCTCGTGATCGAGTGAGATGGCAAAACATGACCGCCCATGCTTACCGGCATGGAATATGATGATGATGACTTGCCGTCTGTATTCTCCATTTTAGTTGTTACTGCTTGTTTCTGTAAATATTCAGCACTCGGTGGGTGAGTCGGCACCGTAGCGAAGGTGTTATGAATGCAATTCATAATCCTGAATAACCCGTTCAAAACACAGCAGCAGATCGCCTCCGTTGGTTTGCATACAATGATATGAGTGCCGGTTTTTCAGAAAGTGATGTCAAACTATTGAACGTAAACTTCCCCAGGAATCACAGTGCTGACGCTGACTGCTACGTCCTGTAAAGAATACGCAGCTAACTGTTTTAACGGAGAGTGACCTGGTCAGTATCACTCCGGCAGATTTTACTACCCTAGACTTTACCCAGTACTCATTTTATTCTGGGTCGACCTGACAGCCCAGGTCATATTTTACAACTTTGATATGTGTCACAAGGTTATTGACAGACAGACAAGTGGCTGTGGTTGGTTGTGTCTAGAGTATGTCAGTGTGAATATGGTGCTAGACAACTGCTCAACAACCAAGTATCAATGTATAACACTGGTCTGCGCACATTCAACTTTATTGATTATGATGAGACATGAAGAAAGTGTACCCTCCCAGTAACAAGCAGAGTAGAATTCGACAAAGTGGTCTCATGCGCACACAATATGGCCGTCTACTGGCCTTGTAAAATCCCCTGTTACGGACTCTTCTCCGTCCTTGACTGTAACCAACTTGACTACACAGAGTTGATATTTTGGGCTCCGTTTCTCTAACTTGCCCACCAACTGAATTAACTCTCACAAGAAACTCATTCTCCCTGGCTTCACCCAACGCAACTGCCTGGCTAAGTTCCCTCACTTACCCCAGAATTCATGTCTTCCTTTTGCCCAGACCTCTGTCTTTATTCACCCCTGAACTCAATTACTAGTTCCCATTCAAATACCTTTTAGGGTTTTCCGTTGTCTATTCGTCTACTATCACGCTCTTTGCATCTCATTGGGGATTTCCTTTTGGCCCGTAGTGCTCTATCACTGTTTGGTCTCCCTCATTGTCTTGGAATTTCTTTATCAACTTCTCTGACCTCACATCCGCATTCCTCCTATCTGGCCCGTGTAACCTCGATTGTTCTCTTAGATTCTTAGCCTCTACTCCCTGCTTTGTCAGAAAAACACGCACGTTACAATATGGAACCGATAGGTGGCGAGAGATCAGATTGGTTTGACATCAAGCAAGGAATCCGTGAGGGCTATGTGCTCTATCCCTATTTGTTTAACCTGTCCATCCATCATGTGCAATGTCGATAAGCATGGGCGGGCATGTATTGCCATCTCAGTAGTGGATCAGCTCCGTGTTTCTGTCTCAACCATGCCACATGGCCAAGCCATCCAGGTATTTACTTCTCGGTCTTCCCCTTGGTCTCTTCCCTTCGATCTTGCCAGTTGTCACCAAGTTCTCCAATTCATTTTTTCTCATAACATGTCCAAAAAAATTTGACTGTCTACGTCTAATGTCTCTAATCAGTTTACGATCTTCATTTGTTTCTTGAAGGACTTGTTCATTGGTTTTTCTGTCTGTCCATGGTATTCTTTGCATTTTTCTCAGAAACCACATCTCCACAGCCATCAGATGTTTTTCAGCTTGACTGCTTATTGTCCACGCTTCATATCCATACAACCCCTCTGCCGTGCGTCCACCTTGACGAGGTAGAGGGGCTTGCGCGTTCCAATGACCCCAAGAGCTATGCCGACGGTAGCACAGCTACTGGTAGGGTCACCCATGTCGGACAGGTCAAGGGCGAGGGACCAGACCAAGCGACGTACAAACCTGCTGCCTTGTAGGTAGACTGGGGACAGTCAAAGGCTAGGGAAAGCATCCCGAACAAATGCTTGTCGAAATCGGATGTACTGAGCCACAGGCTTGACAAAGAAGTGCAACGTAACTTTATCATTTCATGATGCCACAGATGAAAATTAATCGTTATGGTGCTAATCCCGTGAAGTCCCATCAGGCGGTGATAGTGCCGGGCCCCCTGCCTCGAGGGGGTCCACCCATGACTACTGGTGATCACCTTCCCCTGTGCTGTGGAGTCAAGGCACAGAGGAGTAGGTTAAGAGCTATTGACCAAACACCCCGGACACTCAACATACTACAATGGAATGCAGAAGGAGTTTATAACAAGAAAGCCTCCCTAACACAGCGTCTTCATAAAGATAGAATAGATGTGGCATGCATTCAAGAGACACACCTCAACGCCAATCGCACATTTTCAGTTCAGGGATATCAGGCCACACGTTTCGACCGCGAAGGACACAAAGGAGGAGTTGTAATACTTACACGAAATACAATACCTTGCAGCGAAGTATCTGTGATCTCTGACAACCAAACGGAAATTATAGGTGTTGATATAATGATAAAGGACGTGAAAATAAGAATTTACAATCTGTATAGCCCGGCAGATAAGGATCTTACACTCTCAAACATGGAAATAACTGACACAAATTGCATTGTTGTCGGAGACTTTAATAGCCGTTCAGAAAGATGGGGATACCCAGATACTGACAAAAGAGGAGATGAAGTGGAGGACTGGGAAATAGACTCAAATCTCCATCTACTCAACAAAGCGGATGACACACCGAGCTTCTACTCCAGAAGATGGCTTACCACTTCTACTCCAGACTTAGCTTTCTGCACAGGAGACATCCTCCACAAAATCGATCGCCATGTGCTTGACCAATTAGCAGGTAGTGACCACAGACCAATCAAGCTTGTAATAAATATGGAGTATGTTCCACAGGAGCAAAAGCCTTTGCCCCGTTGGAATTACAAACGAGCAGATTGGGACAGATTTGCCATACTAACAGACAAATATTGTGAAAACATAAATACACGATATGGCAACATGAAGCAAATGGTGGAAAGTCTAAACAGAGCAATAATACAGGCGGCCACTGAGTCTATTCCAAGAGGAGCGAGGAAAAATTACAAACCATACTGGACTGAAGAACTACAAATTTTGGAGGACAAAGTTGAAGATGCTAGGAAGACCGCAGAGAGAGAACAAACAACTGAAGCGAACATCTCTCTCAAAGCCATCTCAGCAAAATATAAAAGAACAGTAAATCAAACAACAAGAGATTGTTGGAGGAAAAAAACAGAAAACCTGAATTTTGACAGGGATGGAAACAAACTATGGAAACTAGTGAAAGCCATGAACAATGAAGGACCTAGAAACAAACAAATAACAATTAAACAAGGAAATGCCTTGCTTACAGGAAAAAAGGCTGCAAATGCACTAATGGAACACTATGCCAGTGCAAACCACATTGATATTACAGCCGAACAGAAGAAAGCAATCAAAGATAAACAGATACATCATAGATATACAGAGACAGCAGCAGAATATATGATGGCAAATCTAACAATGGAAGAAATGGAACAGGCAATGAATACCCTAAAAAAGAAGACATCACCAGGAAAGGATGGAATCACAAATGAAATGCTAATAGGACTAGGCACTAAGGCAAAAAAGAAACTACTAGCAGTCCTAAATTACAGCTGGAAGAGGGGAATAGTCCCACAGGCATGGAAGGAAGCTATACTAATACCAGTCCCAAAGAAAGGAAAAGACCTGGAAGAACCAAATGGCTATCGACCTATCAGTCTTCTTAGCTGTGTAGGAAAATTAATGGAACGCATTATCAATGGCAGGCTAACATGGCATCTGGAAGAAAACCAACTCTTAACACCTCACCAAGCAGGATTCAGAAAGTACAGATCCACTGAAGATCAAATAACCTATATAGCTCAGGAAATAGAGGATGCCTTCCAAGAGAAAAAGCACACACTAGCGGTCTGGATAGATTTAGAAAAAGCATTTGATAAAGTATGGAAGGAAGGACTGAAAGTAAAACTGCAAAAAATGCATGTTTGTGGGAAAATGTACAAATGGATCAGCCACTACCTTGAGAACAGAACTGCCAGGACAAAAGTACAAGGACAAACCAGCAAAATGATGCTGTTGGAGCAAGGTGTCCCCCAAGGAGGAGTTCTTTCACCAACATTATTCCTAGCATATATAAATGACATCACAGACAATTTTCCAGCCAGAGTACACACATCATCCTTTGCAGATGACCTAGCCATATGGACATCTGAAGAATATATTAGTACAGCTAACAGCAGAATACAGCAAGCCCTATTAGCGCTAGAGGACTGGTCAAAATCATGGCTAGTGAAGATAAGTGAGGAGAAAACAACATGCACAGTGTTCTCCCTCTCAACTAAAACTCAGCAACCTAAGCTGGTATTGAATGGAAAAATATTGCGCCATGAAGAAAATCCAAACTATCTAGGAGTCACCTTTGATCGTCGCCTGACATGGAAGACACAGGTTGAGAAAAATCGAACAAGAGCAAGGCAAAGAATGGCAATCATGAAAAAGCTTGCTGGTACAACGTGGGGAGCAGATGAGAAAGTTCTCAAGAAGTTATATACTGGACGGGTGAGGCCAGTACTGGAATATGGCATTGCTAGCTTGGGCAACAGCAGCTAAGTCAAACTTTAACAAAATAAGTAGAGTCCAAAATCAAGGAATGCGAATCATAACTGGAAGCCTGAAGACAACGCCTATTAATGAATTAGAAAAGATCACTTGTTTACAACCAATGCAGGATAGAAGAGATAGCAGAGCCCAGCAACAAGCTGAAAAATTTAGAAGATTGACAGACCACCCTATGTATAAAAGGTTTAGTGGTTTTAGAAAGGGAAGACTGAAGCGTAGCAACTTTGTAGAAACTGCAAAACGAAAGATTAGGGCAGATCCCATACTTAACATATCAACAGTCAAACCCATTTACAATGCAAAGTTCCCAGCTTGGAGACCGCAGCAACTGCCTGAGATGATAGAAAACATTCCTGGTATTGAGAAAAAGAACACTCAGCATGAAACCGAAAGAAGAGAAATAACCCTAAACTACATAAAAGAACATTACCCAAGCAGAAATTGGACCCATGCATATACAGATGGATAAGCCAAAAATTCAGTAGAGAATGGAGGAGGAGGAATTCTCCTAAATTTAAAAAATGGAGTGAAAAAAACACATTCAGTGGCAACTGGAAAGTTCTCAAGTAACTTCAAAGCGGAGGTAGAGGCTCTGAAAACTGCAGCAGAAATGCTCTTGATGGAGGAAAATAAAGAGACGCAAATAGCTATCTTCACAGATGCAAAGTCAGCTGTCTCAATACTGAAGAGCAAAAACAGCACAGAACTAGCTGACCTAAGAGCAGCACTCCATGGTCTATGCCAGAAATCCAAAAAAGTTATAATACAGTGGATCCCATCACATTGCAGTATACCTGGAAATGAAGAGGCTGACAGACTAGCAAAAGATGGTGGATGATTACCTCAGCCTGACATAGACATAACTTTTAATGAGGCAAAAAGGTTGATAAAAAGCACTTATAGAACCAAATGGGAATCAGAGCATCCAGGCCACCAGAAGGATGATGCATATTACAAACTCGACCGAAGAGAACAAGTAGCAATCTTCAGACTCCGCACAGGACATAACAGGCTGAAATACCACTTGTTCAACAAACTAAAGATAGGAGATACAGATGAATGTAATTGTGGAACTGGTAAAATGACAGCTAAACATTTGCTGCAAGAGTGCCCAATATATGCAGAACAGAGAAAGATATTTTGGCCCACACCTGCTTCATTCGAGGACAAGCTCTATGGAGATATCAACAAGCTCAAGTCGACTGCAGCTTACTTTAACTGTATTCAGGTTGACATTTAAATGTACATTAAGAAGTATTTAGACTGCCACACTTCATACCACAGGCATGTCGGTTACACAAGCCTCCCAGAGGCATGAAATGGAATATTGCTTGGATAGCAAATCCATTACGTGGAAAGTCCGAATCGAAAGCTCACTGTGTGGGCTTCATAAAAGGTGGAAAAAGTGTCCTAGTGGCACAAAATGGAATATTGCTTGGATAGCAAAGCCATTACGTGGAAAGTCCGAATCGAAAGCTCACTGCGTGGATGTCATCTGCAAACAGCATTCTTCTGGCTTCTGGAAGAACAGCCTATGGTGAACGGAAGGCCCAATATACGGAAGTGAGGCTAAGCAGCCATGTGCAGGACGTGACGATTCCTTGGGTGAGCCCAGTACCAGAGCGCTGTGTGTTGGCTCTGCAATTATGAAAGCCTCCTTGGATGGCGGGGAATGCCCATGGTCTGCCCCTGCCTTCCCTTGAGGGCCGACCAGGATGCCTTTGGCTGTTCTATATGGGCCAGCTGGGATGGGAGATAACACCGCAACAGTGAGAGTCTAACGTCCTAAGAAACCCCCGGGAAGGTTAACCCGGTCAACAAATGCCCGCAGAAGTCGGATGTGTCGGCCTAACGGCGCAAGAACGCAGCTCTGCTGTAAACAGGCACAACGCAATCACGTCCGAAAAAAAACTCCGGATGAACGAAGAAGAAGAAGATATCCATACAAAATTACAGGTTCTTTGTAGCACTTCAACACTCTTTTTCTCATTTCAATTAACATCTTTTTATTGGTCAGTATGTTTTTCATCTTGCAAAAGGCTACCTTCACAATGTTCTTGTTCTGATATCTTCAAGGCATCTCCCATTAATGTTATATGAGTGTTCCGAGATAATTGTACCGATTGACTTGCTTAAGAATATTCCCATTTACTTGTATATTGCATTGTGGTATTTCCTTCTTCCCAGTGACGACCATAATACGTATCTTCTTACTATTCAATTCTAACCCTAGTTGTTCACTGTGTGCAACAACCGTATCTAATAAATGTTTCAACCTATTTAAATGTTTAACCTGTACGCGGAAAATATGAGAAATGTCAGAGATGATATAAACAAGGAGCAATATGTTGCCCTAAATATCGGTGGTCGTGAAATACCAGAGGTTCGACATGCTGATGATACAGTATTACTATCCACATTACAGAATGATATAGAACAACTGTTAACCTTAACCTAAAAGAATAGTGAATATCACAACTTATATCTTAACATAGCTAAAACAAACATAATGCATATGCATTCATTCAATAGCATGTCCTTTGCAGAACCTCGCCCCCATAACAACCTTCCGGAAATCTTCTCGATCACAAGTAAGATGAACCGCGTCTTATACACCCATCTGAAGATCATCCGCCACATCCTGCACCCATCTTCTCTGCCTCGATGTGCCTACACCGGCAACAGTCGAGGTATCAACTCGTAAAAATGCAAAACAGTAACGAAGGACGAGGAATTAAACTTGCGTCCTTATCTTGAATAACAGTGACAATCAACGGCCAAATTCAAGATATCAAAGCGCTAGCAGAAGTTTATTCCGTAGCAAACACAAGGACATAAAACTCTCGCAGACCTGTAGGTTGATCCCTATAGACGGGATCGGCACCTACTCTACCGATGAGTGCCCAGTCTACCGCGCTCTGCTTGAAGCCATGATCCACTGATTCCATTTTAAGCTGTAATTCCACTCTAGGTTTTTCCGCCCGGTTACTTCACTGCGGTGTCATCATCATCAGATCCCTCTCCTGACTCAGAGCTGCCTCACGCTCATATAATCTCGTCCAGAGGTCACCTCACACAGATCTTTCGAAAACACGTCCTTGTTCGAAATCACAATCACAGCGTCTCCCGTTGCCGTCTAATGACGTTGTCCACATTGTCCTTGGATTCCTTTGTTGACGTCCATTTTCGTGTCCGAGTGGGAATTCCAGTTTTCCCCTTTATACATTTCGTGGTGGGGCGTGCCGCCGTATGGCATAATTTGGATAATGCATATTTTTTTTTTTAATTCGCATATCTTTTACAGGACATCGCTGTCAACATCAGCATCTTTCAGCTGATTTTTGATTTCTTGGCAAGATTACGCTCAGTAGTTTGCCATTCCTTTCTGAGCGACCGGCTCACATACCTCGTAAGATACCTACGCGGTTAAAACCGCTACCGATTCTCGTGCAGCTTACGTTACGAGAGTATACGGGATTACGGAGAAAGACGCAAATCCCTAGGCCAGGGAAACCGGCATAATGCATACAGGTAAAACTAATATGGGGAAATAAATGTATGTTAAAGGGGGAAAATTGGAGGTGGTTGAAAATGTTGAATATCTTGGGTCATTGATTACCAACAATGGTGACACAATGAAAGAAATTAAAAGAGGAATATCTATTGCTCTTCACAAACTAACACAACTGAATAAATTGTGGCATGGGACATACAGACCTACATAAATTCGATTTTTAAGAGCATGCATCTTTCTCATTGCAACATACGCCTGTGACACCTTGACAATTACTGAACAGCGCATTTTGAATATAATATAAATGTTATAGACGGGTTCTGAGAATATCATGGATACAGTAAAAAAAAAAATGTAGCAATATGACAAGATCTGAATATTGAAGAAGGTTGGCTACTGAAGACCATTAAACAAAGAAAATTGAAATATTTTAGTCACTTGAAACGTCATGAAAGTTTGGAGAGAACAGTAATGGAGGGGTATATGCCCAGGAATAAGAATTCCAAAGAGAAGGTGGGTGTATCGGATGCGCGACAACTTGCTTATGACCGAGAAGTTGTCCGGAAGCTTGTTATGGGAGCGAGGTTCTGCAAAGGACATGCTACTGAATGAATGATATGGACCCCATGACCATCAGTTCGGAAATCAATTTGGGAATCCATTGAGGCCACTGAGATAGTTACTTAAATAAACACACATAGTATTGTTTGGCGCTCACATAAGAAGAAGGAAGTAGAGACTAGAGGACGCACTAGACAACATAAAGCTGTAACTATAGCTTTCAAATTGTATGTTGTCTAGTGCGTCCTCTAGTCTCTACTCCCTTCTTCTCCTTTTGTGAGCGCCAAACAATACTCAGTCCGGGAACGAGTGCCTAGATGTGCGGTTATCATTCCCCCCATCCCCAGCCAAGAACATTCAGAACCCAATCTAGGAAGGACATAACCCACTGTCGAAGACGAATATACCACAAACCCACCAGGTAGTGTGTTTTTTAATGACTGGGGTTTTGAAAATATTGCCGTTCCAAAGTTTTGTATTTACCTTTTGTCCAGTTCATGCAACATAATGGTGGTGATGGGATTTCCACACGGAGAACCATTGTTTTAACAGTCGGTGTTTGAATATTTAATGAGATGCTAACATGTGTGGACACTGCGCGGCAAGGTCGATCAAACACCGCGCCGTCTGCTGACATGCTTCACTTTCCTATCCTAGGTTGCTAATTACAGAATTGTCAGAGTGCTTATCCTAGGGCTTTTTTATAGTAGGTACAGGTCTGTGGTCAACCCATCCCCATAAAATAGGTACCCCAGCAAACAATAGCGGGAGACACATGAAGAAGAGAATTACAGGACAGATGAATAATATTGGGAGGATTTGGAATTGCCGTTGGGAAAACAGATGTTCCACTTTGTGACAAAGTGTTTTAATTGTTTCAGCTCAAGTAGTATTCACTTATATGATCGTATATAACTGCAGTATGCACCTGCCGAGATGCCAGGCAATATATAAATCGTGCAAACAGAAAGCGTTCGTTGTAACTTTGAAATTACCGTGGGGATAACAGACGTTCCACATTCGAGTAATACCTTTGACAATGTGTTTTTATTGTTTCATCTTAAGTATTATTCATTTATTCATTGCTTGTGTTTGTTGGCTTGAGCTCCAACACGAAGTCCTGTATGTCGGATGAAGGTATCCTGTTGTCCAACATCGGTGTGATGTCATACAGGACCTGAGATTTGCGTGAGTATCTGTTGTCCCATGTCTGGCTTATTGGTGTGCAGACTGGTGGTTCCTCGTCGTACAGGCATACACTCTCCGACTTCGGAGGAATCGGCGATCCTACTGACTTTAGCCAGGACCCCGAAGGGACCTTTTGCTCAGGACGCTCGACGAGGACGCGTCAATAGGTCTTGGCCAGTATATAACCCGGCCCTGGTGCCTTGGAAACACCTCTGCGTCCCATTTATTCACTTCAGATTATATAAGTTACGAGTCATGTGAACTAACTATAAAAGCCAGATTCAACAACATACGAGTTAATATCATGTGAACTAACTACAAAATCCAGATTCTACAACATACGAGTTATTAATATGTGAACTAACCACAAAATCCAGATTCTGCTGTCGACCCAGTATCCATGACTAGCTCCCCGTTCTCGACGGCGCTTTTGGAATCATCTTATAGCCAAAGTCCAGATAACGCCGCGGTAGGGCAGTGGCTAGGATTCCTGCAGACAGACCCGACGGTCGGGTGTTTAAATCCCCATTGAGGGGGAGTTTGTGTTTAAATTGGCCTTGGCGCTCGGCCTAAACCAAGCAGCAGGACACGCCCTGGGAAGTAGAGTGACCAGAGTGACCAAGATGACATCAACTATCAAGTGGTCATTTGTCTATACAAAAACCAGGTCATTTGTCTGTACAAATATGGCTCTTGGACCACACGCCCAACGCGTGGTAATGCCTGTAAAAGTGTCCTTTGCTAGTTTACATTTTACCTCACGCTCCAACGGCATGTCATAGTGTCTTTTGCTAGTTTACTTTTTACCATTGGCCTCAGTGCATGTAAAAGTGTCCTTTGCTAGTTTACATTTTACCACACGCCACAGGGCATATAAATAAAGTACATTACTTTAGCTTTCTAGAGTACGGCGATATTCATACAAGAAGAATCTAAGTCAATCAATCAGGCGCCGTCTCCACACTGAAGATGGGCTGCAACGCCGTATGTGTCTCGCCTTGATTGTATATTTTATCAGACTTCTGTTCGTCCATCTCTTGATGTTATCTGCTCACTTGTACCGGTGTCTACCTCTTGCTCGCCCGCCGACGTTACTAATTCAAGTACAGTGCACGTAAACCCATAGTGCCCTTAATGGTTCAGATGTGTGTATATAATAATCACAAATCGCTGTAATCGTCTCTCTGCTTTGATCTGGTTCACGTGACCCAGCTAATCTCCCGTCTCAGGGGAGTTAAATCCCACTCCCTAATCACGCTCTCTTAAGTCCGAGGACAGATTCAAGATAGCATTGCCTGGGCTTCAAGTCCCCATTCATTGTTCTTTCATTGCGCCAGCATGCGGGCGGTTGAAGTCCTGCTCAGTCTTAACTTGCCACTGGAAAATAACGATGCAAGAACCAACAGCGCCATCACCATGTGCCATGCCGATAACCGCGCGGTCATGGTTGGCCATCTCACACGGTCATTAGTCCTGGATCGGCTCTGTGGTCATGTCACGATCATGCCATGTGGCCAGGCCATCCGGATATGTATCTTTCTGCCTTCCCTTTGCTCTGTTCTCATCAATCTTGCTAGTTTTCACTAAATTTTCGTGTGTAATTCTCCTCATTACGTGTCCCGAAAAATCTTGACTGTCCACGTATAATTTCTCGAATTAATTTAGGGTTTTCACGTGTTTCTTTGAAGGGGGGGGGGGGGGGGGGGGGGTCTGTTCATGCTGTTATTCAAATTTTCCTCGGAAAAGACATTTCCACTGCCATTAGATACCAACAGTATACGAAAGTAAAATGTTCACAGAACACTACACCACAGTTTGAGAGTTCCATGTGTGTTTCTCTTAACAATCAGACAGCAATCGAGACAGTGCTCTTAACAATCAGACAGCAATCGAGACAGTTCTCTTAACAATCAGACAGCAATCGAGACAGTTCTCTTAACAATCAGACAGCAATCAAGACAGTGCTCTTAATAATCAGACAGCAATCGAGACAGTTTTCTTAACAATCAGACAGCAATCGAGACAGTTCTCTTAACAATCAGACAGCAGTTTAGACAGAAATGTATACGAACACACCCACTCACATTCATATAAATATCCCCACTCTCACATCCATTCCCACCCCCTCGTCCCCCACACACGCACACACATACGCTGACACACATGGAATAACGGTACGTGGTTGCTTAAAAACAAGTGTAAAATGTGAGAGCATCGAATTCATTGCACCGGGTTTTATCCTATATGGCGTGGTCTCTTTCCGCGGGGCGCCTCCGTAAGTCCGGCGACGACCCACAGGAGTCTCTGAGAACATCTCCAGCAGCGTAACCGCTTCGCAACAGAGAATAAAATATCGTGGCTGTGGCAAAGTTTTAAACAAAATGTAAATGGGCCTCTTCTGCGATTTAAAGTCGCTTAAAAGTTGACAGGGTCGACTTCAATGCACCGGGTTTTTAAAAAAAAAAAATCCCAAATGGCTCAGTCTCTTTCCGCAGCTAACTGCCGAAAGCGTCGCACAAAGCACGAACTCCGTAGCGACGACCCACAGGAGTCTCCGAAAAAAACAAAAATGCACTCGTGAACTGAAGGACACAGCCCGGAATCGAGCCTGAGTCTGACGGCTTGAACAACGCGCTACGGATACTCCCGCCTTTCCTAGCATTAAGGCTTAATGGGTATACGGTACTAGTGGTACTTTTGTAAACCAATAGGCCTTAGTAGGGCGCCTTCACTTACCATGGCTTTTTCTGGTGCCTATTTTAGGCTGAGTCAACCTGGGAGCGCAAATGCTTAGAGGTTCGAATACACGACAACAGAGTCGGCAGGCGAGAGTACTTGCGCTATCGCTCGTCTGGCGTGTTGCGGCAGAGATGAAATTCATGCAGTCCTGTGTTCGTTACTTATATGTCATGAACAGGACGTCGCGGCCAACCCCAGCATTTGTTTATGTCTGAGAGAAATACAGCCAGTTTGTCTTGGGATCGCTTTCATTGCACACTAATTTACTCACAAGTGCCCAGTTTTCTCTCATAGAACAGGCAAGGATATCCCCATAAGTGCTCCCCGTCTTCTCCCATTGAAGCAAACAAGGATATCCCCATAATTGCTCCCTCCCATTGAGCAGACAAGGAGAATTTCAACACAGTGCACAAACTCCGTTAAGGTAGCCCAGATTGAAATGAAATTGAAATATCAGAAACACACCGTATAAATATTTAGACTAAGGAAATATGTTTCCTAATGTTAACATTTTGCCTGTGCAGCTTCCTGTGGGCCTGCTAGTTTGTGATCCTCCACCCCCCGCCCCAGGGATTACTAACGTGCCCAGCGTACACACAGCGGGTTCGTTGGTGTCATGAGTAGGACGTTAACCTGATATTACCCTCAGCGTGGTTGGGTTAGGATTCGGAGCCAGGTCGCGACTTCCGCTAACAAACTTAGTTGTATATCCTTTACAGGACGTCGCAGCAGCCAACACCAGTATTTTTGCTGTTTGTGGTCGCTTGGCAAGTTTACGTTCAGCAGTTTGTCATTGCTTTTTGAACCACCGGCACCCATACCATTTCGTAAAAGATCCAACGCAACGCGGTCTGCTGCCAGCTGTGTTTCGAACGCGGGTATGCGGGATTACGAACTGCGCCCGTAACCCTTCACTGCGGAGCGGGCTGACCTTCGGACACAATTGTGAACTCTGCACTGTGCACCTGACGAGATAAAGCGAAATATGCCAGACAATAAAGTGTGCAATATGTCGATGGTGTAGAGGTCGCGCTGACACTTCCGGTATGCTGATTTCGAAGTATTCAGTTCAATCCCTAAACCGGAATTAGTTGACTTCTCATTCAGAAACAATGGCAAAGTATTGAACATTCAATTGCCTAGAATACCAAGCTGAAGTTGATCGTATCATTCTGCAAACGACATGCATTTTATTTATTGTTTATGCCAATAAGTACTGCGGTTGACTGCAACCTTCTGTAATAGGACATACAACTAACATTTCTTGTGTTATCCCTGTGTGAGGAAACCTGTAGAACCTTGAACTTTGCCGTACCGCCATAACTGGGACCGAGCGGGCAGTGAGTGCAGGACATCACCCCGGACGGCGGTAGACCATCCAGCCAGCATCACGGCTGAACGACTTTAAGCCGTGGTGTTTTCTGCCCCGAGCTAAGCGTGTCCCAGATCTGTCAGCAGGTGACAACACATTTGTACCTGGAGGAATGTGGTCGTGAATTTACTGTAAGCCCGTCTCAAGTTTCTAAATAACCTCAACGTCCTGTTTACACGCCTCGGGCGCGTTGGGCACAAGGAGCTAGACCGATGTTTGTATAGGGCAAACGGCGCTGTATTTCTAAATAAATAGCTACAATGAATGAATGAATCACAGAAAACAAGAAGTAGAAACTGTAAGCTTTATTAACAACACGATTCATCATTACGTGTCATGCCGATAAGCGTCATTGCTGCTGAGGATGGGGACGGAGCGCTTATGGGAATGCCCCAAATGCTGTGATGTCGGTTCCTAAATCAGTCAATCAATCAATCATTATTTTCTTAAAGGACTTGGTCGTTGGTTTTCCTGTCTGTCCGTGGTATTCTTTGCATGTTCCTCAGAAACCACATTTCCACAGCCATCAGATGTTTTTCAGCTTGTCTGCTCATTGTCCACGCTTCACATCCATACACGATTACAAGTAGCAAAGTCGACTTTGCGGCCCAAGCATCCACACCACACAAACAACAAACACACACTGACACAACTACATGAAAAACTTTATCTGAATATATATATAAATTACTCATCTGTCTCCTTGTTGTGGACGTGACACAATTGTGGTTGAATACTGCCTGTATGGTTATAACAATGCAGCCAGACAGGAAATGTGGATAAATAGCTAACATTTGTGAAGGAGATTTATTTTATAAAACCGAACCGGGCTGTCAGATAGAATCAGCCTAATATTGGTACCTTCACATGTTCTGGGAAGTAAAGCCATAGGCTTGAGGTTTACCACATCACGCTGATCGTATTCCGGCACGAACCTTAAGCCTTGTCCACGTCATATTGGAAGAACTAGACTCGAGTTTCGCTCTCGTTTGAGCTCGTCAGTAGTGCATGCAGCAAATACCTGACTGGACCCGGGATCGAACCTCGGATCACTGAATACGTTTTTACTATTCGAATCCTCGCCCATCTGGATTGAACTCGTGACCACCGAGACGGTAGACCAGTGTCTAGCCACTATACCACCTCGGATCCCTACACCTGTACACATTACAACAAACACACTGACTGACTGACACGTTACAACAAACATACAGACTGACTGACACGTAACAACACGAGACTCCGTGAGCACGCGTGAGACAAATGTATTGTCACCGGTCCCCAATTCTTGTCGTCTTGCTTGAGTGAACTCCGGAGATGCCAGCGTTATCCCCCTCCCCAATCAACAACAACACCAACATTAACAACAAACATAATAAATCACACACACACATATCTATCTATCTATCTATCTATCTATCTATCTATCTATCTATCTATCTATCTATCTATTTATCTATCTATATTTTCCCCTCTAATTGTCTGTCTGTCTACCCACCCTCCTATCTATCCCCTGTGTCCTATACAGCCACGCATCCCTCCGGCAGTGGGTTACATAATTATCAGACAAAGGACAAACATAGCCCTCCTGCATACAATAGCTGTGAAAACATTGGCCGACTACAGTAAATCTGCCCCTGTTTCACACACAACCTGTCCTTCCCTCGTCTCACACACAACCTGGCCTTCCCTCGAGTTACTTCGGTCGCTTTTGTCCACAGACTGTACCTTTCAGCACATGCTAGCTATCACTATATATTTACATCAAAATTACCTTCGATTCATTCACATTATACAGATATCTAAAAATATCGTAATATGCAAACACTGTTTATAGCGCTTTTGAATTGTGTAAACAACTGCTAATTGATACAGGCTTTTTAAAGTAAATAATTTAAAAATAGCATAAGCGTTATTTCTCGTTTGGCGACTGTTTATACTAGCTCAGGGATGAAATACCTGGCAAATTGAGCCCTATTTTTAAACCAGGCTTAACGCGGTGTCCCAGCCCACCTACCTGTGTGTTCATTTGTAGTTAAGTCTGTTGGTCGGATTATTATACCTGCGACTTGGCGACTGTTTTTTACGAGTTCGTACATTGAAGCTTCTACGGAATCATACCCAGTGGCTGATTTCGCGTTTGTTGTGAATTGGAATTCTCGTAAAACGAAATTTTGTAGTGAGACAAATGTTAACGACGGCAACATAGTCATATAGCTTCGTAAAGTAATAATTACTTTGCTTTAAGTGGACTTTACATAAGGTAAGTTACTTTGTTTAAAGTAAAGTGTGGTAATGTTGTAATGTATTCGCTGTTGCCGACTTATTAGCGGAGTTGTATAACATTGTAACTAGTTACTACTACTACTAGCGTCAGAAGAGAACATGCGTATGAGAAAGGGAAAGCTGGATATGCCATCACGAGGAGGAGGGGGAAGGGGGGAGTGAATAGAATAGAGTGAAAACAAGAGAGAAGGTGCTGAACAGTTCGACAACATGGCATTGAGGAACAACAGTATCAGAAATTACTGGCAACACAAGAGACAGAAAGCTGTGGGCAGACATGATCGCCAACGCCACATGGCATGGGCTATGAGAAGAAGATACTACAGGAATTTTTCTACTTGTTATCTATCATTAAAAACAAAGGAACAGCTAAACTTGCGCTCAACAGCTCTGTGTTTCCGTTTCCACAATGAAGGTTGGTTGCAATGAATCCCTAACACTGTCTGTCTCTTGCCTTGACTGTACATTGTCAAGCTGATGTTCGTCCGTCTCTTGATGTTATCTTCTCACTTGTATCGTTGTCTACCTCTTGCTCGCTTGGAATCAAACTTGCCGTTCAGTATGGTTTTTATGAGAGTGTTATGTCTTTAAACGTAGCCGACATATTTCACTTGCCTCTTTTTTATTTCTCTCATCAACTCTTTTCATTCCCAGTTTTTCTAGAACCTATGTATTTGATTGTTTTTATGTCCACGAAATACGACGTATTCTTCTGTATACCCACATCTTCAGGGCCTCTTTTCTACTTTCTAGTTGCTTCTGAGTTATAACTGGGATCAGGTATTGAATTGTATTGTGGTTTCCGAGCATGCCGGCGCTGTAATACAGGTGTCACGAGCGCAATTCGTAATCTCGCAAATCAAGATCGAAGCAGAACTGTGTGCGATTTTCGTACAATTGTATGGATGCTGGTCGTGAAGAAAGCAATGGCAAACTACTGAACGTACATTTGCCAAGAAATCACAAACAGCCAAAAATACTGGGGTTGACTGCGACGTCCTGTACAGGATTATGAAACCAACTGTCCGAGAAAAGTGCAAAGAATTCCATAGACGGAAAAAACAGGGGGGGGGGCAGGGGGGCTGAGTGGTCTTGAGGTATGATGTCCGCCTCGCGTGCTGGAGGTCCCGGGTTCAACCACCGGGATTATTTCACGTGGACTTCTAGTAATAAAATTTCCCCTGGTCTCTGGGTAGTGAGATCGGACGCCCGTGTGTATTGTTGCGCACGTAAAAAATCCCTTGGCAGTTGGAAATCGAAAAAGAGTAGCCTAACGGCGCTGCCCGGGCAAAATTTCTAGTTAAAAATCTACGCAAAGTATTTCAGGATCCTCGCCGGTGCTACGGAGTTCGTGCACGGAGCTGAGTTTCTCCGGAATCAGGCTTGAGTTAGGAGAAGAACGGAGCACTTATGGGTTACACCCGTGTGCCGTGATGTTGATCCGTCGACTAAACTAAACTAAACAGGGGAACGAGACAGTTCTACAGTTACTTGTAGTGAGTGAAGCACCAAACACGGGAAGTAGACACTAAACTTTGCAAGAATATAGATCACAAGTGGCACGATGAACGTAGCGGATACAGCCTGCGTCAGTGCACAATCAACGAACGTTCACGAATACTGATACAACTACATGGAGCAGCACTACAGTATAATATATATATATATATATATATATATATATATATATATATATATATATATATATATATATATATATATATATATATATACATATATACAAGCTGCTCGTCTGTTTTCTTGTCGGGGACTTGACACGTGTGTAGCTTACCGCCTCGTGTGCCAGTTGTAGAACACGTTAGTGGCATGACCTTTATATGAAGTTGCAATCAACCTCCTGCATTTATTGGCTGTTCATGGTATATTAGGCATCTTTAGTTCAGTAGTTTGCCATTTCTTTCTGGGCGGCCGACATTCAATACTATGGAAATCAACGCAAAGCTGATTTCGAACCCTCCACTCGACGCGACGGGGAAAACTGCGCGCCACATTATCCCCTAAGTCCCAGACACCACTGAGAGACACTTCTAAGTCACAGGCAGTTCTAATTCACAGACGCGCTTAGAGACATATCTCATTCACAGACCGCTTAGAGACATATCTAATTCACAGACGCGCTTAGAGACATATCTAATTCACAGACGCGCTTAGAGACATATCTAATTCACAGATGCGCTTAGAGACATCTAATTCACAGACGCGCTTAGAGACATATCTAATTCACAGACGCGCTTAGAGACATATCTAATTCACAGACGCCACTGAGAGACAGATTTAAGTCAAAGACGCCACTGAGAGACACATTTAAGTCAAAGACGCCTCTGAATGAGCTTTAAATCACAGACGCCGCTGGCTGACAGTTGCTTTCTCACAACGGATTGGTCTCATTTAGTCCTCACCACGATTGAACAAATTGGGTCGTCAGAAGGACTGAAACTCATATAGTTCTCACAAGGACAGAACTCATATAGTTCTCACAAGGACTGAACTCATATAGTTCTCACAAGGACTGAACTCATATAGTTCTCACAAGGTCTGAACTCATATAGTTCTCACAAGGACTGAACTCATATAGTTCTCACAAGGACTGAACTCATATAGTTCTCACAAGGACTGAACTCATATAGTTCTCACAAGGACTGAACTCATATAGTTCTCACAAGGACTGAACTCATATAGTTCTCTCAAGGTACTGAACTCATATAGTTCTCAAAAGGTCTGAACTCACTTATTCCTCATATGATCCTTCAGTTTCGACAAGAACTGGTCTTGTACTCATTCAGTCCTTAAAGGGACTGCACTCATCTAGTCCTCACAAGGAAAGCACTCTAGTCCTAACAAGGACAAAACAGCATTCGGCACACCACCTTTATTATAAAGTTGCTCTCCATCCAGGACAGGCAGCGGCAGCCAATCTACAGGTCTGTTCATTGCCTCGCACACCTGCATGTTCATTACACCGCACACCTGCATGCTCATTGCCCCGAGCATCTGCATGTTCATTACACCTGGATGTTCACTGCCCCGCACACCTGCATGTTCATTACACCGCACACCTGCATGCTCATTGCCCCGCACACCTGTGTGCTCGGAACAGGAAGTCCATGATGTACCTGTAATTTCCGTTCTGACGAGAGATGCCAGCCACTCCACCCACAACATGTGAATGTTTTATGTAACTGTGATTTCACCACATACACTCAAATAAATTATACATATCTAACGAACAACACACACATACCCACACGCACCCCAAACACACACATACCACACACACATACCCAAACGACAGACTCGCAAGCAGATCTAGGTAAGAACACATATACTCTTATACGCACCCACACACACACACGCGCGCATCCAGCCAACAAGACACATACTCTCACACTCTCCTGCACATACATCCAGCCAATAACACATAGTTTCACACGCGCTCACACACATCCAGCCAACAACACAATACTGTCACACGCACCCACACACATTCAGCTAACATCACACATACTCTCAGACGCACCCACACACATTCAGCCAAATACACACCCTCACACACATCCAGCTAACATCACGGATACTCACACGGGCGGGCATTCACATCCAGTTAACAACACACATACACGCACTCACATACACACTAAGCCAACAACATACACGCACGCTCATGCAACCACAAGCACATTCAGCCAACAACACACATACACCCATACGTACACACAATCCCAGGAACCATCCAAGTGTAACTAAATCACACGTGTGTACATATCTAAGTCAAACAACATTCCCACGCACACCTAAACACAATCACATTGCCAGTCGGTATATCACGCATATCAACTCCCCGTCTCGAAGGGCATTCGAACCCATAATTATAGGGTCGTAACCCGAGCGTTCTATCCATCGCGTTACCGAGGCACCTCGGCTTGGCACATAATTCACACATTCTCACATTATGAAACACCTGTTCTTCACTTTCCACCGTACTAGTATTTATAGGTTTCTTCTCCTTGGAAATATGACTCAACGGTACACCGTACTTACTCTTTTGTCACCAGTTGTGTTCTTAAAAAATAACCGTCCTATATGGTGGCGGTTTTTTTTTTTTTTACTAAGTGATTATTCGAAGCGCTCTGCGAATAACGCCTGTGCGCTGCGAATAACGGATCCCCTAGCTACGTGTTATTCGCAGTCGAGGCTGGTCACGCGACGTTTACTATGCTGGACTGAACGATGAATGCAATAAATGTTTCTGGGCCCAGAGGGCCCTCACTGTCGCTGGAGTGCATATCCATATTATTAATCTCAATCGTATTAGCAGCGCGCTGTGTATAATTCTCAGTAGGCCTATCCTTCGCAAGCGCGCTGCGAATAACGCTCAGTATTATTCGAAGCGCACTGCGAATAATGCCTTTTTTAAAGGCCATGCACCTAACGCCGTCGTTGCGAATTAGGTCAGTGAACGCACTTCATAATTCCCCGACACACCAAGTCGTTGGTTAGAAATAAGATGCGGGAGATATTGAGGCAGACTGCGTTGCGTTGATTTAGATTGAATGAGGCATCGGCCGTTCAGAAAATAATGGCAGACGACTGAATGTACTCTGTTATCTTACCATCTTGAAAGACGATAGTTTGTTACATTGTGCTTCTAACACGGCACAATAACTACAGCCCATGTAGCAAATGTTATACCTCTCCACGGCATTAGGATCGGTTTGAATTTTAAAGACTATGTCTTGCAATGCGGCCTACCTAGTTTATCCCAGAGAAAAGCTAATCCCAATACATCTGGAACAAGACAAGCTGAAGAAGCTGCCGGATCATCAAAACAATGCCGGAACTGTCCGTGAACGTCAAAAGTGCCCAATACATCACACGCAGACACAAATGCTGGAGTTGACTGTGGTCATTTAAAAAGAAAAAAAAACACACTGTCATTTACTGCCAAAATAGTACCTTGTGGTGTATGGCATGGGGGTCTTGAGTCTGAGGAATTAAGACCGCCTGGCTAGTGCAGTCGCCGCGAAATGTTGCAACGTCCTTTATTTCACGTTGCATCTCAAGTGTAACCCTAGCTACCAGAGCAGCGGCAAGACTCTGGCCTGCCAACCTGGTGGTCGTGGGGTCCATCCGCATCGGGGGCGGAGTCCAATGTGTATTGATGATCCAGACTGCCAGGTCCGCCCACCCTAACACGAGTACCAGGAAGTGTTGTGGGAAGTAAAGGCGGCCGGCGGGATTCTAACCACCCCCCCCCATTGAGAACCGGCTGGTCTATACAGATATGGGCTTACCATCATGTTTTATTTTTTAGTGCTCGCTCGCTTTGAAATCAAGCGTAGGCCACAACACACTATTTATAGCAGTGATGGACTTAATTTTGCGTGTGGGTTAGCTTTCCCTATTAACATTGTCCCTCGCCATCAGGCGAATCCACTCCGACTTCAGAGGTACTTGTAATTAACTCCCCAAGTCAAGGACGACAGGTCAACATTTTAGTCCAGCTGTCCGGTGTAGAGGTCGAACCTCT
>JACEFZ010002765.1:112500-255000 GCA_014155875.1 Cepaea nemoralis | reverse complement strand
GTCATTTCTCTCCGTCTGAATCTTCCTCTTCCCCACTGGTCTTTCCAGTTTGACGATGTTTCCCAATGCCGCTCTTCTCATCACACGACCAAACAATGTAGTTTGTCTTTTTCTTATGGTTGTATTTTTTAAACGTCCCCTCTCTTTGAACTCAAGCGTAGTCCATACACAGGCTACTACTGCTAGTGTACTGGACTGATGTTTGTGTGTGGATTAGCTTTCCCTTTTACCAGTGTCCCTCGCCATCCGGCGAACACTTTCCAACTTTTGAGGTACTTGGAATTTACGTCCGCGAATCAAGGATGAAATGTCAGAATTTTAGCTCAACTGACAGTGTAGGGATTAAGCCCGCTACCTCGCCATCGCACACCGGAAGTTTAATAATAGACGCGAATTTATTCATTCTGCCATGCCGACTTCCTTATAGCTGTACTAGTTCTAGTTTCATTAGCCTTTTCCAGACAGTGGTTGTTAATTACTCTGATCGTCCAAAGTATTGGCAACATTCGTTTCAGAAACCACATCTCCATTGCTTCCACCCATGTACTCTACACGCTACATTAGTCAAGTGTATAATGTCACATTACATGCCATCACATCACGCTATGTATCACTCTATACAACATACTCTCGGCTTTGTGTAGCGAACCACGCTCGGTTTTTGAAGTCGTGTCCGCAATTTCTATTGGCAGGTAGCTTCCTGTCAAGTGTCATTAGTGCTTGGATGGTCAATGAATTAATCACCAACACCTGCGATAGCCCTGGGTGCTTTTACCTCAACTCTTAGTGCAAAGTTGTTGTTGTTTTGTTTTTTTGCACTCGCTTGCTTTAAACTCAAATGTAGTCCATACAATGTTGCTTCTATTTCTACAGTGTTTCTCCAGAAATAAGACAGTGTATATTAATTTTAGCATCAAAAATGCACTAGGGCTTATTTTCGGGGGATGGTCTTTTTTTTCCCCCAGGTACAAAAGGCTACATGTATTCACGAACGCAATTCTTTTTTTTTTTTTTTTTTTTTTTCCCGCGTTTCCATCCTTGTTTCAGGATATTGCGGTCAACACCAGCATCTTTCAGCTGTATGTTGATTCCTAGGCTAGATTACGCTCATCAGCACGCCACGACTTTCTGAGCGACCGGCTCCATACTCTCATAAGTCACTTTTGCGATTCGAACCACTGCTAATTCTCGTCGCGTCACGTGACGAGAGTATTCGGGGTTAGCGGAGAAAGCTGCTAACCCCTCGGCCACGGAGCCGGTTACGAACGCAATTCTACATTTAATTAAATACAATCATGCCATCTTTTTTTTTCTGGAACATCATCAGAACTCTCCAAATCCCGAGTGATAAATTGTCATATGAGATCCTAGGCCCACCAACACCGCAGTTTCATCCATAGCAATATGTTGGAGAGTTGGTATTTAGAAAAGTCCATGCCATCAACAAAGTACTTGAATGCAAGTGCACGTTCAATAACTTCATTCTAGCTGACGATATTAACTAGGGCTTATTTTATTTAGAATACAGTCTTCAACGATCCTTACAACATGCTCAAGGATTCAAATCATCCATACTCGCATTCCCGTTGTACCTGTCGTTCTGCTCTAATAACTAAATACGAATTAGCATCAATCTTGCCATAATTACTTTGCACTCACCTAGGTTGACTTGTATCCATTAATATTACCTGTGCAGCAGCTGTTTATCGGGCGATTCCCTATACTTCTCCTGAGTCGTTGGTTATCTTCAATAATGTCGCATCAGCCCTACTTGCCCTTCATGTCCACCCCTTCAGTTATCAAATCGTGCCTCGTTGTCCATATTATCTCTGTTGGTTTTATTTCAATATCTTCAAATCTTCCTTCGTCCTGTAACCAACCATCTCTTCCTGATGTTCACATTTCCACATAAGCTCTTCAAATTCTCTTGTGATGATTTAACTTCTTGTGTCCTTTGATGATCTCTTCCCGTTCCTATCTCTCGCTCACTGACGTACTCCTCACCAAGTCAGTTATAGTGCGTTCAATGTGTGCTGTATTTAGTGACAACTGGCAAGATCGAAGGAAACAGACCAAGAGGCAGACCGAGAGGAAAATACCTGGATGGCTTGGCCACATGGCATGGACGAGACAGGAACACTGAGCTGATCCACGACACTGGTGATCGAGTGAAATGGCGAGTCATGGCCGCCCACGCTTTCCGGTATGGCACATGATTGATTGATTGATTTTAAAGATAGGTCTTATATAAACAGCATCCTGAAAAATCCTGCTACGGCTTATTTTAGGGGTAAGTCTTAATTTCCAGAAACACGGCATTAGCACTGGATTGATTTTTACGTCTGGATTAGCTTTTTTATTTAATCACCAGTGTCCCTCGCCATCAGGCGAACGGACTCCGACTTCAGAGGTACTTGTAATTTACGTCGCGCAGTCAGGACAAGAAGTCAACATTGTAGTTCCAACTGACTGAAGGCGCCACCTCGACATCAGCACACCGGATGTTTAAGAGCGAGATATTTCATCCATTCGGCCATGCCAAGCTCATTAGTGGAAGGTTAATGTCGCCCCTGAGTAGGTGGTGCCCTGAGTGGATGGTGCCCTTACGTTGTGACATATTTTAAACAGTTCGTTGCATACCCTTTACAGGACGTTGCAATCAACACCAGCATTTTTTTGGTTCTTTCCGATTCACTGGGCATTTATTACATTTAGTGGTCTGCTATTGTTATCTGAACGACCGACACATCATGCCATCGAAATCAACGCAAAGTCATCTGCTACCAAATCGCCCGAGGCTGTTTTCTAGCCCTGGACTCGGTGTTTGGGGTAAGTGAAATCGAGTTTCACTATTCCCTAAGCCACAGTTGTCGACGTAAAGTATGAGGCCGTCACATATTCTAGATCACGACATAAACATTTGAGGTGACAGTTCCCCTCCTCGCCGCCTCCTTTTCTCCAACAATTCTCAGAAAATTGTGGCAATTACCCGACACTCAGGTGATGAGGTTGATCGAGCAGAGAGGTGTATTGAACATAATCAGCTGTCCTGTCACACGCTGTGCGGTGTGTCGGGTATATGGTGCCCCAGCTATACTTGTAGACATCAGTCGACACTAGACGGGTGGAGTGGTCACAGTTCGCCTTTACTTCTCAAGGCATGTCTTGGTACACATTTTACACTGGGTCAATCTAGGAGCTCAGGTCAGTTACCAACACAACTGGGTTGAACTGGGTTGAGTTGGATTGGGTTGAGTTGAGTTGAGATAGGTTGCGTTAGGTAGAGTTGGGTTGAATTAGGTGGACTTGAGTTGGGTTAGGTTGAGTTAGGTGGACTTGAGTTGAGTTGGGTTAGGTTGAGTTGGGTTGGGTTAGGTTGAGTTGAGGTAGGTTGAGTTGAGTTAGGTAGAGTTGGGTTGAGATAGGTTGAGTTGAGTTGGGTTGAGATAGGTTGGGTTGAGTTGGGTTAGGTTCAGTTGAGTTGGGTTAGGTTCAGTTGAGTTGGGTTTAGTTGAGTTGAGATAGGATGAGATAGGTTGAGTTGAGTTAGGCTGGGTTGAGTTGATTTAGGTTGAGTTTGGCTGGGTTGAAATGGGTTGGGTTGTGTTAGGTTGAATTGAGTTTAGTTAGGCTGGGTTGGGTTGGTTTGGGTTGTGTAGGTTGAATTGAGTTTAGTTAGGTTGGGTTGAGTTTAGTTGAGTTATGAACCGACATCATATCACTTGTGACATTCGCAAAATGTGCTCCGTCCTCATCTTAAACAGCAAGCGAAGAGTCCCAATACTACTAGTACCAGTAGCACCCGGATTATGTAACCGTCTGGTCTTCTCTCGGAGCCCTGATTGTCGGCCAGATCCTCTGGTAACTCCCTGAACACCATTTTCTTCAGATTGGAATCTATATTCTTCAGCACTATACACACGATCTCATACGGTCCCGGCCACGTCTGCCTTATTATGCGCCACTACCCCACCGAGCGAAGCAGACCCAGCCAATCTTTCCGCCTGCTCGTTTCCCACCACACCAGCACGTAGAAAAATGTGGATTGACACTGGAGCTTCACACCTGTGGAGAGTCATCTCAGGAAGCAATCAATCAAGCCGCGGGTTTTGAGTATTTCACAGACAAGAGCACACAACCCAGCGCCTAGAGCAGTGGTTCTCACACTTTATTTTGGCCTATGCACATTTCACCATATGTTCAGAAAGCCCCCCCCCCCCCCTTTTTTTTAAAATTTTCCAAGATGTCATTCCCCCCTTTACAGGCACACACACACACACACACACACACACACACACACACACGCACGCACGCACACACGCATATATATATATATAGACACACACACGCGCGCACACAATCACACATGTACCCACGCGCACACACACATATTCGCACGCGCACACGATGCACACACACACACACACATACACGCGCAGATATAATTCAAGAAAATGGGACGATTGCGTTTTGTGTGGTCCTGAAGTCAGTTTGAGATCTTAATTCTCCTCCTCCCCCTCCCCACCCTGGAAACCCAAAAATTTCCCCCTGGAAAGCGGGGGGGGGGGGAAATTCCCCAACGTTTGAGAACCACTGGCTTAGAGGGATATTTGACTGGTTCGAGGAATCACAGCGGTGTGTGTACTTGCAAAGGGCGAGACATTAAATCACAGATTATTTCTATAAACCGTATGTTTTTCGAGGAGGATAAATATTATAATATTTTAAGGTACATATTAGATTAGGTATATCATAAGAATAGTACGTATATATTTAGAATAGTTTTCGGCACACATTAACAAAATTTTACAGTACATGTTAGGAATAATTTATGCCATATATTAAAACAAGTTTACAAGTGTACGAATGATTAAGAAAAATGTGCGGTGCTTATTTAAGAATAATTTACAGTGACATTGTAAGAATAGTTTACAATACATGTTAAGAATATTTTAAGATAACTATTAATAATAACTTACAATACATGTTACCGCCACACAAAAATATTAACGACAGAGAAAACAAGAACAATGAATGCCACGCACATTGCCATGCTTCAGGTCCGATACAAGATGTTTCAACTCACTGGAGTCTCATTCTTGCCTGATGTCCCGCTGTTTGCTTATCTACGTCACACTGTTTGCTTATCTACGCAGATAAAACAACAAGTGTATTACAAGTGTTGTGTTTAGTTTCATGTCCCAGTCGTTGAAATCAGAAGCAACAACCATAACGCCCATCGGCATCCTTGAAGACAGTAATAAATTCTCATTATGCTTCTTCAATAGCCCTCGGCCGTAGATTACTCTGTCCCATTTGTTTTCGTGTCATCCTGCCAAATTATTGGCTAATGAGTCCTTGGTCAACATCTCTTGACCTTCTGTGAGGAGTCTCTAAAGGATTACGTCCGTGTCACTTCTTTGTGTATTTATGACATAAATAGTTTTATCATCCAAGACATTACAATTTCGTTATATTTATTGTTATTATGTCTTGGTCAGGATCTGTCAGGAGTTAAATTTGTCAGTTTCAGTTAATTATTTGCATGCGGAATTATTTTCGAAAGGTTACACACATATCTTAACTCAGTTGCACACAGGCAGGAACAAACAGTTCGGAAAGCTGTGTCTAGTCTTAGACAATTACTTTCCTTTTGTGTCCTTGTCTTCTTCTTTTTCTGTTTTAAATGTTGCATGTCCTTTGCAGGACGTTGTGACCACCCCCCAACCTCAGGTTAAATTATTACGCAAGTTTACGTTCAGTAGCTTGCTATTGTTTTCTGGACGGGTAGTCAATATTTAAGTCCAACTGACCATTGTAGGAAACAGACCTACTACTCCGTCATCAGCGCGCCAGGAGTTTCAGAGCGAGTGCTATCATCCATTTTTCTAATAGTAAATTGTGGTAGGTCTCCGTGGCTAAGGTCTTACAGACGTGATTCGTGAGCCCGCTTACCTGCGTTAGAAACACAGCTGCGACCGATTTGACAGCAGACCGCGTCGCGCTGGGTCTTAACGTTTTCTTGTGTGAACCGGTCGTTAAAAGAAAGAAATGGCACATTACTGAACGTAAACTTGCCAGGACATCAATAACAACAGTAAACTGCTGGTTTTGACAGCGATGTCCTGTAAAAAGAATATGCAAAAAAAAAAAAAAAAATTACATTGTGATCCCCTATGTGGAATTGTGATCCCCTATGTGGAATTGTGACCCACTATGTGGAAAAAGAAACAAAACAAACATACCGATCGCCTTTAGTTTACTGCGATTAACATAGACATAATATAAATATTAACAGAGATTTTAAAAAAAAAAAGTATTTTGAATAATGAAGACACAAGCATTAAAGCCACGGAAGAAGGTATTGCACACATTAACGTTACTGAAAAGGTATAGCATACAGTGCATTTGTATTGGGGGATGCGTAGTCTCGAGGTATGGAGGTCCCGGGTTTAAGCCCTGGTGAGGGCGGAGATTTATTCACGTGGATTTCTAGTAATACAATTGCCCCTGGTCTCTGGGTAGTGAGATCGGACACCCGTGTGTATTGTAAAAAATCCCTTTGCAGTTGGAAATCGAAAAAGAGTAGCCTAACGGCGCTGCCCGGGCAAAATTTCGAGTTAAAAATCTACCCAAAGTATTTCAGGATCCTCGCCGGTGCTACGGAGTTCATGCACTGAGCTGAGTTTCTCCAAACTCAGGTTTGAGTTAGGAGGAGAACGGAGCACTTATGGGTTACACCCGTGTGCCGTGATGTAGATCCATCGACTAAACTAAACTATATAATGCATTAACTCTACTGAAGAAGGTATAGCATACAATGCATTGGCTACTGAAGAAGGTATAGCATACACTACATTAACGCTACTGAAGAAGGTATAGTATACGCTACATTAACGCTACTGACCATACGATACATCTACTGAAGATGTAGCACACAGTATATCTACCGAAGAAAGTACATTCCACAGTAAAGCTACCGAAGAGGGCAGTTATTCAGTTTGCTTAAGACGCACATTGCCACTCCCTGTTCTTGAATCAGCGCAACGGATCAAAACTCGCAGGGGTTGGATAAAACAGATCCGGCAATTCTTGCCTTAACATTTCAATACGGGGAGGGGAAGTGGGGGGGGGGGGGGTGCAGTCGCTGCCATGCGAAAAGAGACCGAGCCCTATGGGATTCAACCCGGTGCAATGAAGTCGAGCCGCATGCTTCTTAAAACTCTTTGAACTGTTCTACGGCGAAGGTGTTACGAACATGTAACCCCGCATATCGCGTTCTAAACCTAGCTGCGAGCGATTTGGCAGCCTTGCGTTGCGTTTCCCATGCAACGGTATAAGTGCCGGTCGTTGAGAAAGCAATGGACAAACTACTGAACGTAAACTCGCCAAGAAATCACAAACAGCGAAAACATGCTGGGGTTCACTGCAATGTCCTGTAAAGGATGTGCATCTAACTTTGAACGCCCTTGTCTGGAAGTCACAGGGCAATGAAATATCGCGAGACCTAGCAATTCATGACGAGAATTACAGACATGAATATTATAGGGAGCCCATTAGCAGGGCTTGGCGTCAGTTGAATGAGGACGCATGCTCCGACAGAGGATAGAGGGTAAAATAAGTAAAGTTGAGACTGGCATGGTTGTGAGTAAACATTGCACAGAGTCACGCAGACTTCGAGGCGTGTAGAAAGGGTTCTTGACTTTGTTTTAGTGTGCAGAGACACGTGCGTAATCTGAAGATGGCGGATACACACAGAAAGCTCATTTGAAATGCTAAGGAAGGACTTCCTATCCGAGGTCACAATTTGTATGAGGTGAGGTAGCTGTGATTGTTCCTTACAAGCGTGTTTCGTGGTCCGCTCACTAATGTGGCACATGTTTTACCTCTCGGCTGTAAATGGAAAGCTGTGTTAGCTGGTGTGGTGGATGTTTCTGGTCGGTAACTATAGCTTTCAATTGTTGTATTGTTTAATGCGTCCTCTAGCCTCTACTTCTTTCTTCTATTTTTGTGAGCGTCAAATAATACATGTATGTTGTTTTATGTCGTCTAGTGCGTTCTCTAGTCTCTATTTCTTTCTTCTACTGCTGTGAGTGCCAAACAATACCTCTGTGTGTATTTATGTTGTCTATGCTTCCTCCAGCCGGTCTCCCTGGCCTAGGGTTTAGCGTCTTTTTCCGTAATCCCGTATACTCTCGTGAGTGACGTGACTTGTGCGAGAATTGGTAACGGTACTTACGGAGTATGTTAACCGGCCGCTCAGAAAGCAATGGCAAACTACTGAGCGTAATCTTGCCAAGAAATCAACAATCAGCTGAAAGATGCTGGTGTTGACAGCGATGTCCTGTAAAGGATATACGAACAAAAAATGCTTCCTCTAGTCTCTTATGGGAATGTCCCGAATGCTGTGATGTCGGTTCCTAGATCAATCAATCAATCAATCAATCTACTTCACCTTCTACTTCTGTGAGTGCCAATCAATACCTATGTGTTTATTTATGTCTCTAGTGTGTCCTCTAGTCTCTACTTCACCTTCTACTTCTGTGATCGCCAATTAATACATGTTTGCTTATTTATGTGTCTAGTGCGTCAACTAGACTCTTTTTCACCTTCTACTTTTGTGAATGCCAATCAATACGTGTATGTTTATTTATGAACTGTTCGTCTGCCGGCCCTGTGATCATAGGTTCGAATCCGTTTTGGGGCACGAATAAAATGACGTGTGTTCCCAGGTCAGGCCGGCCTAAATTGGCTCTAGGAAATGTCTTGGAAAGTAAAGGCGGCCGAACTGATGTCCGACCATCATCAGCCACCGAGTGCCGCTGGGTTTAGCACCATATACCCAACGCTCGTGAAAGTGGGTACAAGAGACCTTTGCTAACTAGCACTTTAGTGTGTGTAAGCGATGCTGCAAATTGACTTTACACAGGACACAAATCACAACAGTCAAACATTCTATCGGTGGTGATAAGGGCCGATTTAAACCACAAATGCTACATGTAATGTAAAACTACACCTGTAATCTGTTTTAAACTGCTCGCCAAATACACAGACAGACATTTGCAAACGGTAAATCTCAGTGCAGCGATAAATCGATAAAATCGATAACCGATAGATTCATAGCAATACTGCCAAAACATACCGCAAAAATGCCTCTAACCGAAATGAGTTCATTATAGGGTAGGTTTCCGGGTTAAGATTACATTTTTGGCACACAGATCGCCTGCGTGTTTACGTTAGATTGCCTTATGTTGGTTGAATCATGTAATGTGGGATTCAGATATCAGTGATTTACTAACTGTCGGTTTACGTTACTCATTATCACCCAGTTTGTTGTTCACATTGATAATAACACTGGGGCGTGAGTGCTGAGAATGGGCAGCGGGGCGCACAGAGTTTGAGTTTCACCAACTGATCCGGGATGATACACATCAAGGTGACATAGTGATCTGTACTGATGGGTCAGCGGCGAGAAACAGACGTAGTGGTTGGGGTTTCATCGCGAAGGTTAATGGGCGATGCTTGAAAAAGTAGAGTCTGGTATATGAGGCTACGACCTCCAGCATGAGAATGGAGTTGGAAGAATTAATAGCGGCCTTCCGGTGGTTGGAGGAAATAACTGCAACACAGACTGTATTCATTGCAGACTCAAGGAGTATGCTTAGTAATGTGGAGAAAGGAATGTATCGCTTCAGAGGTCACAGAATGACAATTGTATGGATTTTTTGCCATGTTCATGCGGGAGTGCGGGGAATGAACAGGCTGATAGTCTGGTAGGAAATGCACATTTTTGTGGTAGATTACCTCTGGATAAAGGAGAGATGGCCGAGCGCCTGTGGGACCAGGTGGAGAAGGCGGGGGAATAGATTGAGAACCTGTATGTGGAAATAATGAGATTGCAGGGGTTTGGCGGGGTGTTCTGGAAGAATCTAAAAATTGAGAGGGAAGACCAGGAGAACTTTAAACACAAAAGCCCCAAACAATATATTGCATGATTTATTGTCTGGCATATTTTCGCTGCACCTCGTCAGGTGCATACAGCAGAGTTTAGTTTAGTCGATGGATCAACATCATGGCACACGGGTGTAATCCATAAGTGCTCCGTTCTACTCCTAACTCAAACCTGAGTCTGGAGAAACTCAGCTCAGTGCACGAACTCCGTAGCACCAGCGAGGATCCTGAAATACTTTGGGTAGATTTTTAACTCGAAATTTTGCCCTGGCAGCGCCGTTATGCTACTATTTTTTGATTCCCAACTGCCAAGGGATTTTTTACGTGCGCAATAATACACACGGGCGTCCGATCTCACTACCCAGAGACTAGGGGAAATTTTATTACTAGAAATCCACGTAAAAAAATCCCTGTCCTCACCGGGGCATGAACCCGGAACCTCCAGCACTCGAGGCGGAAATCATACCTCGAGACCACGCAACCCCCATACTGCAGAGTGATATATCGTATGAAGCGCGTGATCGAATAATACTTACACTGGAACAATTACAACACATGGCCACGGGTATTGTTCCAATGTTGAGAATCTGTTATCTCCACTTTGGTGCAGACTTCACTTGCCATCGGACAAACTGGCATGCTGGCCAGTCGGTCCCGGTGTCCACATTAGAAACTACAAGAAAGAAGAAGAGATGAGAGAACATACTAGACAACATTAATGTTGAAAGCGATAGTTACATTACCAGGACTCTAACCAGAGATCTCCAAATAACGACAGCGCATCTCTGCGGGAACATGGCCAACAAGACATTCCATTTTTATGTTGTCTAGAACAGTGGTTCTCAACCTTTTTTGGCCCGTGCCCCTTCACCATATTTTCAGAACGTCATCCCCCCCCCCCCTTCCTATAAAAAATTTGGCCCGTGCCCCCCTTCACCGTATTTTCAGAACGTAATCCCCTCCCCCCACCCCCAGCCTTTCATATTTCCTATCTAAAAATCCCCCACCCTTACACAGTATACGTAAAAATGGAAGGTAAATTTAATAGCATATACTAAAACAAGTCTAGACATCTACATAAAATATGATTTGTGGGTCTACTTACTTTATAAAATGAATTTTAGAAGGATGAGACATACATAACTATAAAGTATGAAGGGAAAAACAATATCAAGTAATCGGTTCTTGTATTAACGCGATCTTGAAATGGTCTTCACCCCCACCCCCCGGAAACCCTAAAATTCCCCCCCGGGGGGGGGGGGGAATTCCCCACCGGTTGAGAACCACTGAACTAGACATTCCATTTTTATGTTGTCTAGAATGTCCTCTAATCTCTATTCTCTGTTTTATTTCTAATCTCTATTTCACTTCTATGAATGAATCACTAAAACACTATCAACTGAGCTTTACTTCAACACGATTACAAGCAACAAACTGGACGTTGCGGCTAAAGCTTTCGTCAGCACAGAATAAATAAACACAAACCGACACAACACAACATGAACAACACTACATGAAAATATAAATGTCTACGTCTATGAGCGCCACACAATACATATATGTTTATTTATTAACTGTCTTAGTTGTCAGCACATGATTATTAAAAGAAATAAAGTGCATTTTTTTCGGAGACTCCTGGGGGTCGTCGCTAGAGCTACGGAGTTCGCGCTTTGTGCGACGCTTTAGTTCGCTGCGGAAAGAGCCATATTGGATAAAACTCGGTGCAATGAAGTCGACCCTGTCGACTTTTAAGCGACTAAAAAAATAAAATAAACGAATTGGCCTCCTTCAACCTGCTTCTGCAGGAGGTCCGTTGTGTTTGGTGAAATTTGATATTCCTTCCTTTCTTTGTTATCTTTCGAGTTAGTGGTCAAAGGGTTTCCCCGGTTGATATTTGTGTGTAACACATCAGAAACCAGGCCAATAATGAGAGCACGTGAAGTTTCTTGCTGTCAGAGGTCAGGCAACTTGTGGCCCATCCCCAGAACTTTATCAGTGCGTCTTGGTATGCCGTTTAACCTCTCTGGATAAATTAACGAGGACACCTCCCAGGGTGATGGCAGATCTTACAACAGGCTGATAGTCACAACCCGGGTGTTTTATTTCAGGAGATGCTGTTATCAATAAGTACCAGGTCGTCTGTCTGTTGTCATAGATAGCAGGTTGCCTGTACGTGACCCGGCTCGTGTAGATAGAGAAGGGCCGGGTTTGTGTATGACCGGCTGTTTTACGGTTTAAACAAGCAGTCGGCGTGGCCGAACTAACGAACGAACCAGTGAACTAACTGTTTCTTCAAAGGGTCACACACTGGGCATGCAGGTATCGTTGAACCCAGCTGGCGTGCGAGATCACAACACTTTAACAATGTTTGACACCAAAGCAGCACGTATAGCGTCTTCATGTGGTACCATTCAGCGGAAGTTAGTCATCCGGTCGTGACAGTGCATGAAATATTACGTATGTTTTTATTTCCTTGTTCATTGTGAAGAGTGTACTATTCAATGTAGCTGATCATTTGGGCCAGAAATTACCAGCTCTCTTGTGATTGTTCTTCATCGTTCACTTTCACATGTCAGTATGACTGTCTTCTTGTGATTGTAACCCAGCTTGGGTGAGTTTACAAGTTTTAAACCGAAGTTAAAACAAGCAGGCGAATATAAACTTTATATTTAACAGTTTAACTTCAGTGTTATTTATAGTCGCATTCATCCCATCTGGGTGTTGAGTTGAAGCCTGTGGTACAGATGGCCCTTAGAGTCTACTCCCCCCCTCCTGTAGTATAGAGGTACCTTACAGCCGTCCCTCTTCTACCCTGTAGTATAGAGGTACCTTACAGTCGTCCCTCTTCTACCCTGTTGTATAGATGTACCATGGTTAGTATTTCCTCTTCTATCCTGTTATGAAAACACCTTACAGTTTTGTTTGTCTTTCTTTTACTAGTCTTTCTTTTTCTATCTAGACGCGCACAGACAGACATTACAATTTTAGTCGTATTTCTACTAGCCTTTTATGTGGTGCTATCTTACAGTCTTATTTAGTATGTGTTTACGTGTAAAGACAGGACAGTTCGGTACAGTTTACGTGTAAGGATAGGACAGGTCGGTACAGTTTACGTGTAAAGATCTGACAGGTCGGTACAGTTTACGTGTAAAGATCTGACAGGTCGGTACAGTTTACGTGTAAAGACAGGACAGTTCGGTACAGTTTACGTGTAAGGATAGGACAGGTCGGTACAGTTTACGTGTAAGGATAGGACAGTTCGGTACAGTTTACGTGTAAGGATAGGACAGGTCGGTACAGTTTACGTGTAAAGATCTGACAGGTCGGTACAGTTTACGTGTAAAGATCTGACAGGTCGGTACAGTTTACGTGTAAAGACAGGACAGTTCGGTACAGTTTACGTGTAAGGATAGGACAGGTCGGTACAGTTTACGTGTAAAGACAGGACAGTTCGGTACAGTTTACGTGTAAAGACAGGACAGTTCGGTACAGTTTACGTGTAAGGATAGGACAGGTCGGTACAGTTTACGTGTAAAGATCTGACAGGTCGGTACAGGTTACGTGTAAAGATCAGACAGGTAGTATAGTGTGGCGGTTAGGACGTGTAGCTGATAAAGACAAGAGCATGGTCGGACAAAGGTTGGACACCAGCTCTCATCCTTGGCTAGGGAGGAAAGACTAGCCGCCTATTCGTCCGCGCACTCGGCCTAAACAGTGGTGATGATACTAACACTTCACATACCTACCGCGACTTCCTTCTACGGCTATTGTTTGATTGATTTATTTGTTTCGGGATGTGAGGTTTGAGAATTGAGCACAAGCCACTTGACACTCACAGAAGGTGATGCCGAGATGGTGCAGTGGCTAGTGCACTTGCTTGTCGACTTGATGGTCCTAGGTTCGAATCAACATTTAGGCGGATTGTTACAGTAGAAGCGGGCTCCCAGGATGACAACACCTCATAGGTCGTGAACTAGAATATGTGCCGGCACGACACTTATCACCCCCACGACCCTATCTGCTCTGGGATTATTTTTACCAAGGAGGAGCGGCTGGCCGAGTGGCTACAACGCCGGACTCTCCTTCGGGAGCCCGAGTTCGATCCCTCGGTAAGGTGTGGGATTTTTTTTCCTGTCGGGGGCACAGTTCGCGGCGACTGCACTAGCCAGGCGGCCTTAATTCCTCAGGCTCAAACACTCCTATACGCCGCAAGGTTCTATATTGGCAGTAAATGACAGTTGACCTGGACATTTGAGAAAGTAAGCAAGAAGAGGAACACGGGTCAGGCCTGGTCAGTGCCGACTGGGAGGTCAAGAGAGGGTGTCCAGTGTGCAGTGACGTCGTTCGATATAACATGACATAACGTAACATAACATATCTTAACATAACATTACATAATACGCCATGACATAACATAACATGACATAACATGACATACCATGACACAACATAAAATAGCATAACATAACATGATATGACACACCATAAAATAGCATAACATAACATAACAAGGCATAACATAGCATGGCATGACATGACATAGGATACCATAACACAACATAACAACATGCCATGACATAGCATAACACAACATGACATGACGTAACAACATAACATAACGTGACATGACACAACACATAATAACATAACATGGCATGACATAATGTAACATAGCGTGATATAAGGTACATAACGTGACATAGCATAATATGGCATGACATAACATGGCATGACATAATGTAACATAACATGATATACGTACGTAACATGACATAACGTGACATAGCATAACATGACATAACATAACAGGAGGAATATGTCTAGCACAACGCTGCTCAACAGTTTCGCGTGACCGCGGGGCAAAATGCGTTTGCGCTGAAACTTCCGGTGCGCTGATGGTGGGGTACCGGATTAATTGCCTACACCATTCAGTTGGACTTTAGCGTTGCCTTCTCGTCCAGAAACCAATGGCAAACTGCTGAGCGTAAAATTGCCTAGGAAATCAGCCTGGGCTTGGGGTTGATTGCAACTTCCTGTAAATGATAGTCAGCATTTGTTTAAAGCTTGCGTAAGCAGAAAGATTGTTGATTACATGTCGGGACATGATTGGAGAGATTAGGCGTTGACAGTCAAGATGGTTTGGACACGTAATGAACAGAAATAAACTAGAGAACTTGGTGACAACTGGCAAGAATGAGGGGAACAGAACAAAGGGGAGGCAGAGAAATAAATATCTTGATTTCTTGGCCACGTGGCATGATCGAGACAGGAACACGGAGCTGATCCACGACTCTGGTGATCGTGTGAGATGGCAAGACATGACCTCCCACGCTTATCGACACGGCACATGATAATAAAGCAAGAAGCAGAAGAAGAAGAAGGTGATGCACACCTCACCGGGTTTTCCCCAACCGCACGGTCAGTGACGGGTCAGAGCAGTACATTTCCCAGCAAGACTTTGTGGTGAAAATAAAAATGTCTTCCTGTGATTGTTCTTCATGGTTCACTTTCACACGTCAGTATAACTGTCTCCCTGTGATTTTAAACCGAAGTTAAAACAAGCAGACACATATAAACTTTCTATTTAACTGCTTGTTTTAATTTCAGTGTTATAGTTACATTATATAGTCGCATTCATCCCATCTGGATGTTAAGTTGAAGCCGGTGGACAGTGAAATAGCTAAACCCCGCGATCATCCACTTTTGCCGTCAAGCGACGTGGGGAGGAATAGTTAGCGTTCCAGTGTCCGATGGGTGGCACTGGATAGTGTCATTCCATATGATTGTACAATGTCTTTGATGTCACCAGTATTTCTTCTTCTTCTTATCTGTTTTCTTGAATTTATTAACAGTGTTTTCGTGTTATGTTTTCTTGTATTTATCACCCAAAGTATTTGGCATTTGCCGTTTAACGTGTATTGTATTCATCACCCAACTGTTTTGTGTATTTATCACTGAAAGTTTCTAGTATTTTATCACCACGAGTGTGTTGCATTTATCACCATTCGTTTTGTTTCTTTATGACTGAAAGTTTCTTGTATATTAGAGAGAGAGAGAGAGAGAGAGAGAGAGAGAGAGAGAGATATATATAGAGAGAGAGAGTTAGTGAGTGAGAGTGTTAGAGAGAGAGAGTAGTGAGAGAGACTGGGAGACAGAGAGAGTTAGTGAGTGAGAGTGTTAGAGAGAGAGAGTAGTGAGAGAGACTGGGAGACAGAGAGAGTTAGTGAGTGAGAGAGAGAGTTAGTGAGTGAGCAAGAGAGAGATAGAGAGTTAGTGAAAGAGATAGAGAGAGAGAGAGTAGTGTGTGATTGAGTTGTTTGCATTTATAACATTTATCACCATATATGGTTTGTGTGTTTATCTTTGACAGTTTCTTGTATGTTGTAAGTTTGGTGCATTTATCATCAAACATATTGTGTGTTTATCACCAACATTTTCTTGTATGTTATCCAAATAAACTGAACAGATATTCACTTGAGTATTATGAACTAACATTATCCACACATTTCTCATCCACAGATGTCACATTGGTGCTGACTTCCTGATATACAACATTATTCCAGTGGAATCCTCATTTCTGATGACCCTCAGTAATCACTGAATCTAACAACAGGAGCATAAATGGAAAACTGCAATATCATTAGCACAACACTGGCGGACGCATATAGTGGCATCAGTTCTGTTTCACTTCTGATCTTATAATAAGCAATTATTATAATTAATTATATGAAACAAGCAGACACCAACGACAGTGTGGATTTCATTGACCCAAGACCTACATACTTAGTGTACACTGTAGCTTCAAGCGCAGTCTTCAGTGGAATGTTTAATTGTGTTTACTGAGCTTTATAAACACTATCATCATTTTATCATGACAGAAAACTGTTGATAAACACTCTGTGCCCATTTCTGGTCCCCACGGAAATGATTTTGGGACAAGGCTTAAGGATAAGGGCTATTTTCTCTTGCATTGCATCCAGTCAAAATCTGGTAGAATTTTTGCCATTGCAAGGTAAATTACCCATGTATTCAAGTTTGGGAGGCCAACGTCATAATCATTAAGTGGCTTTTCAGTTTGGGCAAAACAGTTCTGTAATTTCATTAAAACAGAACCACAAATGGATTATGACATTACCGTAATTGAAGATATGAAAATCTATTTCATTAGTTACAAAAGAGATTTAATTTGCAAGTGAAAGAAAGGACCAGTAAAAGATCATTCTGTACTGAGTTTTGTAATTTAGAATTTGATTTCATCAGTGAGTATGACTGCATCATATGTTACAGACGATGGCACTGAAAGAAGTTAGGGCTCAAAGCTTTCAACAGTGTGGCCTTACGAATATGAACATTGCTAATGTACGAGTGGCAGGCAGTGAGTTGCCAGGCAGGCAGATGTTCCATGGTGGACAAAAGTTTAGTGACAGGTTCTCTCTCAGCCACGACGATGGGTACAGCACAGACACCAGATCCAACACAACGGCTTCCATTTATTCACCGCTTTCATCGAGTCTGTCTTCACTAAGTACTTCTGAAGGATCCCCTCATTCAGGAACTTTGCACTTGAGCACACCTGGATCTCAGAGCAGTGGTCAGAAACTCAGCCAAATGCAAAACGTACAACCAGGACCTATTCCGAAGGGTCCAAACTTGCAAGTGGCCAGCAAGTCACAGTTGTCCAGAAATGGCGTGATGCCTGTTAGAAGGAGGGGAGTTAAAGCTGAAGAGCCAGATAACCTCTCCAGTTTAGAAGATAGACTTCGTGCACTCACTACCATAGATGAAGAAGACCCAGGGTTGTCTGTGGCACATCGAACTGTCCATTCTAACATTGATACAGACCAAACAGCACAGAACATGCGGACTCCGAACACAGGGACACAGAGAATCTCCAGCTTCAACCACATAGATACCAGAAAGAATCAAATAACTGAAGAGGGACTAGTGTTTGACTCTGATGTCAACAAAATGCCCATTTATTATAATGCTGTACCAGTTGCTGCTACCACAGAATCCAGCCTTCTACCACACAGCTCTGTCGCTGAAAGATCTGTGACTGCAAATGGGGGAACTGTTTACAATCACCTAGACTCAAATGAGAAGTTGATCAAAGAAAGTGTCAGAAAATACACGGACTTCTTTCAAAAACAAAGTGTCATACCACCCAGTAACATGAATACTGGGGCACCAAGGAAGGTTTCAAATATAAATGCCAGCAGTTCTGCATTTACAGATTTTCAAAAGCATCCAAGGAGTGTCTCCTCTAGGGTCTCCAGAGAGCAAGGTGATGGTGGGATTGGTGAAGTGAATGGTGATGGACGTCATCAATCCTTTGGGGATCAGAGCTTCCCAGATGGTAGGTGGAATCAAGGTGTGGATACACATGGATATCATCTTAAAGACAATGTTGGCACTAGTGGAAGAGACGATAATAGAAGGAGCTACGTATCTCGCCTCTCATCCTATGATCCTTTGGTGTATGATCTCCAGGGATATTCTCCTCATAATCAAGCGCAGCATTATGATTCTCAGCTTTATGGACAACCTAACTATACCCATCAGCAGAAACTAAATTCCGGGCTTGTGGTTACAGATGAAAATGTAGATATTCAGCCATCTTATATATACAAGGTAGATAATTCACTGGGGAATGCCATTGGAGACAGAGTTAGTTACGCTTCTCAGGGTTATCCCAATTGTACACAGCCTTATCATGCGACTTCAGGCAGTCCCATGTCAGGTCCTTCTGAACGAGCTTCATGGCAGCAGCTGGGCAGTTCCTTGGACCAGCAACATCTTTCAGAAAGTAGACAACTCACTAAAGTGGGTTTAGAAAGAAACTCTCTGGATCTAGGCAACATTCCACGGATACACAAGCAAATTCGAGCAGTTTCAGATCTGTCTCTGCACACATCCAGAAAACACATGTTTGCATCTTCTGCAGATATTCACAAACTGTTCTCTGGTCAGAACAAAGAACTAGCTTCTCTCCAAACCTCACCCTCCACTGATGATCCAGAAAACAACCAGTTTTGTGATACTGGTATTCATTGCTCAGAGATGGGAATCTATGGCCCAGGTGCTCCTCCACCATCTGCCCAGCTGTACCCTTCAGCCAACACCAAAGCTGCAAGTAATAATTCCCTCAGATTATTTCACAGGACAGCCTTTACCAGATCCCTTCGGAGCAGACCACAACTTGCACATCCCACCTGAAGCATGGATTAATGTGACAGCTGTGCCCAGTTCTGTTCCTCCCGAAGAAAACAGAGTTTATATTCACCTGCAGAATCAGCCAGCATCACCCCAGTCTTCCTTGGACAGACCCAGCTTTCAGAATCTGTTGTCTCCAGCTGATTTCAGCGCAGACAGATCACGAGCTAACTGTCTGTCAAGTGGATATTCCTCGGAATCCGAGCTCCAGCAGATAGAATCCAACGCAGAAGCTGTAAAGAAACTGTGGGCAATGCAGAGAATGGGGAAAGTAACCAATTACCAGGTGCAAGAAGTTCAGCTATTACCACAATCTTTAGATCATGGTTCAAACATGGCGAGAGATCATTACAACGACATATCGGAGACTGAAGCTGTCTATGAAAATCAGTCCACATTGACGCAGACTTACAGGGCTGACTCCCTGTACCAGCCATCAAACCCAACATACTTTTCACAAAACACATCTTCTATACCACAGTCTTCTGTGTTTTCTTCTAATGCTCATGCAACATCAGGATCCTTCATACCAACAAATGAAGAACAGCCCCAGACAAGATCTTCCAGGAACTCATCAGTCAACATGTACAGAAGTAAAGCTGACACCACCGTCCATGACAGCGATATCCGAACCATCAGCTACAATCATACACATTCCTTGAACTCTCAGAATGAGGCCATTGGCTTGGGAAGCAATTCTGTGCCATTTACAGTGCCCTTGACCTCCCCAGACATCCATGGCAATCAGCCACCACTTTTTCATGCAGCAAGCATCCAGGGTTATCATTTTCCTGTTAGTCACAATAAAAACCTAACAGAGCTCAAATCTCATGGCAGCAAATCATCATTCCATCATCCTTACTCTCCTGTCCTCTCTCCGTGCAGCTGTGAAGATTGTCACACAAATTCTGCTTTTTACCTACATCACAGAAATTCCAAACCTCACGTCTGCCAGACTCGGAGCAGTCATCTTGATTACCCACACTCCAACAGCGGTAGCAACTTTCCTAAATTCACACCACAAGAGATGGTTCGTATACTGGATATTCCATTTGAGACCAATATCATTTGTAACGAGAATGGAAACCAATTATCAACACTTGTATAATATTAGAGAGTTGTCTCTTGTGAGGACTTCCATGGACATATTGCCCAGGTCATGCTGGAGTCTGATACAAATAGCAAGCAGATCTGTCAGCTCCAAGAGCATCAATAGCAGGAACACTCATGATGGATACATTGTAAAGTAAGGGACTCTGTTCCATGCCTTCATGAATACTGTGTGTATAATGCCAGCCTAATATTTGTACAGGCCAATCTGTTCCATGCCTGCAGGGGTACTGTGTGTATAATGGCAGCCTAATATTTATACAGGCCAATATGTTCCATGCCTGCAGGGGTACTGTGTGTATAATGCCAGCCTAATATTTGTACAGGCCAATCTGTTCCATGCCTGCAGGGGTACTGTGTGTATAATGCCAGCCTAATATTTGTACAGGCCAATCTGTTCCATGCCTGCAGGGGTACTGTGTGTATAATGCCAGCCTCATATTTGTACAGGCCAACAGCCTAATATTTGTACAGACCAATCTGTTCCATGCCTGCAGGGGTACTGTGTGTATAATGCCAGCCTAATATTTGTACAGGCCAATCTGTTCCATGCCTGCAGGGGTACTGTGTGTATAATGCCAGCCTAATATTTGTACAGGCCAATCTGTTCCATGCCTGCAGGGGTACTGTGTGTATAGTACCAGCCTCATGTTTGTACAGACCAGTATGTTCCATGCCTGCAGGGGTACTGTGTACAGCACTAGCCTCATATTTGCCAGACCAGTCTGCACTGACCAGGAGATGTGGTCAGTTTCATGTTGACCAACTCTACTCCCCAGGACATGTCCTGGCACCAGATTTAGGCTGGGTCAGCCTGGAAGTCCAGGTCTCTGTAAGAACATCTGTCCTGACAGGGATTTGAACACATGACTATAGGGTCAGCGGGCAGGCATGTTGCCTCAGTGTCACTGTGGTTCCTCTCATGATGTACAAGGGGGATAACTATGAACAGCATATGACATATGTTGAGAGAGACTGAGCTTGCTTGTGTTTGCCCATAGTGTTAAGATTATGATTCTTACAACCCAGAATCAGACCATGAGAACTCCAGATGTAATGATAGAGAGTACAAGCAGCTTGAGGAGATCACACCATGGACAGAATGTTCCCAGTCATAATTCACATGTTAACAATCTCAGGTTTAATTTATTTGATTTGTTCATAATATGAATTAGCTTAGACAACTTGTACATGTGAACATTTCTGTATTAACTCCCTTGACAACGAGATCATGGAAAGGCAAGTTTGTACTGTATCCATCAGGACAAGTAGATTTCATGATGCCACAAATCTGGATTCTTCTTCTTCTTTTGACCTCAATCCCCCTTGGGATATAGATCCTCAACAAACACTCTCCCAGCCCAACTGTCTTTAGCTGCCCCATGTAGCTCCATCCATGTCCTTCCTTTTTTTTTATGTTGCATATGACTTACAGGACGTTGCAGTCAACACCAGCATTTTTCAGCTGCTGTTGATGTACTAGGCAAATTTTTTTGTCCCTTCCTACATTGTTATTTGTATATACTTCTCTTTAAAAAGTCTTGATTACTGTATATATATATCTTTCATGTTGGGGAGCATAGGTGATCAAGTTCCTCCACAGTCTTCTGTGTTCTTAATAAGTTTGACCACTGGTCACCTACTGTGTCTTTCTACCAAATGACCCAGCATCTTCTTCCCCTGCATGTATCTGTTTCCAGTTTGCCTGTCTGGACTAGTGAGTGCCCTACCCTGCTCAGGTGCAAAGATGTCCACTGTTGCTGGCAGATACTTGGTTCCCTAAACTACTTATTCTGGTAGATACTTGGTTCCCTAAACTATTTGTTTTGGTAAATACTCAATTCCCTAAACTACCTGTTCTGGTAGATACTAAGATCCCTAAACTACCCTTTCTAGTAGATATTATTGAGTTCCCTTAACTACTTATTTTGACAGATACTCAGTTCCTTAAACAACTTATTTTGATAGATACATGGATCCCTACACTGTATTTTCTTCACTCTTGTGTTCTGCCAGTTTTCTACCACCATGAGAGGCAGTTAGGACATCCCTGTTGATGAGCTGAATCCGTGGTGTTATCTCTTCCCTAATATGAAGCATATGAAGATATTCTTCCTCTTCTCTCTCTTATCTGTCAGTGGACCATATCCGGTCAACCAGCTCAGGCCACGCCCTTGGTATTAATTTTCATGATTGGTTGTATTTTGCAGCTACAGTTTTCTATGGGATGAGTTGTCCAGTCTTGTGCCAACTTCCTTAGCCATCTCTTATGACATGCATGGAGGGTTACAGTGTTACTGTTCTTTGCTTCCATTAGTGACCCTGAAAAAAAAGATATATGATGTAATGATATTATGTATGTAAAATTGGGCAAATGTTACATATAAACAGATTAATTTAATCTCAAGTGAAATATGAACAACTCTGATATATGAAACTGGTTGTAGTGATCATATACAGTGTACAAACACAATATGTAATCTGCGATTCACGTTACAATATACAAACATAGATGTGTAATTTATTAGCTATGTAGTGTACAAACACAAGTTTGTAATCTATCGCTCACATTACAGTCTACAAACACAGATGTGTAATTTATTAGATATGTAGTGTACAAACACAAGTTTGTAATCTATCGCTCACATTACAGTCTACAAACACAGATGTGTAATTTATTAGATATGTAGCATACAAAGACAACTCAGTAAATTACCAAACATACTTATGTTTTTGATATAAAAGGTAATTGAATGAGTGATTGATTGGATCCACACACAATCTTTATAACCACTGGAAGGAAACCTGTCGATTATTGATTTGAAATTCGTCTTCACATCATAACTGTGAGAATATCATGTGTGGGAGCCAACATCCGCACATACTCTAAATGTGGGGGAACAAACTTCCACAAATACTCTAAATTTGTGGGAACCAACATTGGCACACACTCTAAATATTTGGGAACTAATGAACCAACATCCACACATATTCTATAAATGTGTTGGAATCAACATCCATACATACTCTACATGTGTGGGAACCAACATCCATGCACACTCTACATGTGTGGGAACCAACATCCATGCACACTCTACATGTGTGGGAAACAACATTGACACATACTCTAAATGTGTGGAACCAATATTGACACATAATCTAAATGTGTGGAACCAACATTGACACAAACTCTAAATGTGTGGGAATCAACATCTGCACATACTCTAATGGTGTGGGAACCAACATCCACACATACTCTAAATGTGTGGGAACCAACATCCGCACATAATCTAAATGTGTGGGAACCAACATCCGCACATACTCTAAATGTTTCGTCATGGAGAATGTTTCTAATATTGAACTTTTGCAACAGCATCTACCATTTGACAGTCTCTGTACAATGTCCAGTTGTCAAGGCAGTGTATACTTGCGCAGGGTGTGATTTGAACCACCAGCCATCCACATTTATCCAAGAAGGCTATTCATAGGCCCATTACATGGTGTTGTTACAGGTGTATGATTATTACATGTGTGTGATTGTTACATGTATCTGATTGTTACATGTGAGGATATATCATGTATGTGTGATTGCAAGGGATAATTAATAAACAAACATTCCTGTAAGCTGTGCAGATGTGGGTTTACAGGAAGAATGCTGAAAATTCCTTGGACAGCCAAAATGATGGAATCGCCTGCAGCTGTGTTTCAAACGCGGTATGCTGGAATTACGAATTCATTTTTAACACCTTCGGCACAGAGATGTATAGAGAGGGAAGAATAAGGCAGATGTGGTCGGGGGTCCTTTGAAATAATGTGTACAGTGTGGAATAACAGATAGACCACCACGACTTGGAGAGAATGGCGCAGCAGAGAGTGACCGGAGGATCTGGCCGACACTCAGGACTCCAAGGAAAGGCCAGGCGGACACATAATCAGACTGCTACTGGGACCATTAGTATTGGGACTCTTCTCTGGCTGTTGACGATGAGGATAGAACATGTATGAGAATGTCATGAGTGCTGTGATGTCCGTTCTTGACTCATCTCAACTCAGGGGAGGGGGAGAGTTTGTGGAATGGCAATGGGTACCTTCACCCCATAAAGTTGTGACCTACTGTATGTGAAAGCATCAGTGCCTCATAACTATGTAACAGTGTTGCTTTGGGATTACAAATTCCCTGGGTCTGTCAACACTGGTTATTTGTTGGCAGTCACACATGTTTGATGTTTTATACAATTGTATGTTTATTTATTATAGTTTGTATCAGTTACTGAAACATAAATAAACTATTATAGACAATTATAGCGTTCGTTGTTTAGCTTGTCATAGTATCAACTGAACCCACCATATTCATGCATATATATATATAATCTCATCTCATCATGTTCCTCTTGTACCTTGCGGTGTCGAGGTGCCACGCCACCTGGCAGGGCACTTGATGATGTTTACATATATAAGTTCGTTCATCGTCATCATCAAGTGCCCTGCCAGTTGGCGTGGGCGTTCATGCCTCTCCACAGATCTTTGGTGTTCTGGATCAATCTGCTGATGATATTCCTCCATGTTTTTTGTTTTTTTTTGCATATCCTTACAGGACGTTGCAGTCAACATCAGCATTTTTTCAGCTGCTGTTGATGCACTAGGCAAGATTACGCTCAGTAATTTGCCATTGATTTCTGAGCGACCGGCTCACATACCCCGTAAGTTACCAAAGCGGCGAGATGCGCTATCGATCCTCGCGCAGGTTACGTTACTCACGAGAATAAAATGATGTTAAATTGCTACGAAAAAAAATAGTGTTGAAGTGCCACATAGAACCTGTACTTTTGTATGGATATGAAGCCTGGACCATCAGCAAACAGAATGAATAACATCTGATGGCTGTGGAAATACAGTTTCTGGGGAACATGCAAAGAATAAGATGGACAGACAGAAAAACCAATGACCAAGTCCTACAAGAAACACATGAAAACCGTAAACTGATTACAGAAATTAGATGCAGACAGTCAAATTTTATTAGGACACGTTATGAGAAGAAATAAATCGGAGAACTTGGTGACAACTGGTAAGATCGAGAGGAAAAGAACAAGGGGAAGGCAGAGAAGTAAATATCTGGATCGCTTGGCCACGTGGTATGGTCGAGACAAGAACACAGGGCCTCTGTGATCGTGTGAAATGGCGAAATATGACCGCCCACGCTTATCGGCAAGGCACGTGATGATGATCACGTTTGTGAAGATCTCGGGGTCGGCTTCCACTACGGTACAAGGATGTATGTAAGCGGGACATGACTGAAACAGCCATTGATATTGCACCTTGAGCACATGAGAACCATAATCTGATTAGAGAAATTAGATGTAGACAGTCAACATTTTTGAAAACATAAGAACAAATAATTAGATAACTTGGTGATAATGGCAAGACTGAGGGCAAAATAACAAGGGGGAGGCAGAAAAGTGAATACCTGGATGGCTTGGCCACGTGGTACGGTCGAGACAAGACCACAAAGCTGATCCACGACCTTGGTGATCGTGTGAGATGGTGAAACATGACCACCCACGCTAATCGATACGGCACATTATTGTACATTAGGAGCTGATCGTGTTGCATGGAGGTTGGTCATCCATGCACTAACAGTCAGTAGTAATGATTCCCAAACAACCTCTGTTTAGCGTTTTCATCATCATCATTATGTGTGCCACGCAGATTAACGTGGACGATCAACTCGCATGATCACCAGAGTCGTAGATCAGCTCAGTGTTCTTATCTCGACCATACCACGTGGTCAAGTCATCCAGGTAATCACTTTACTGCCTTCCGCTTGTTCTTTCCCCCTCAAGCTTGCGAGGACACAGACTTTAGTGAGACAGAAATACGTGGCATGCCCAGAAAGCCAGCCAGACGGCTAGCCAGTGACCTCTAGCTACAAACACTCGGGTTAGCAAAAGGAAAGTTCACTACCAGAGTTGTCGTTCCGAATGGGGAAAGAAAAAGTCGACCCCTCAGGAATGAGGCAACTTAGCGACAAGTCAGAAGATTATGTATGCTAATTCCACACCAGATTGAGCGATGGGAAATTTATTATGTACTAGACAGAGTACTAAGCTGATCTACTGAGCTGTGTCAAGTAGAAACAAAGCAGAGAGTACAGTGTGAGTAATCATCATCATCATCTTCCACTTCTGCCGTCAAGCATCCGTGGGGAGAATAATTTGCGCTCCAGCGCCCGGTGGGCGGCACTGGATAGTGTCATTCCGTGTCTTTGTACAATGTCTTTGATGTCGTCAATCCATTTTCTTCTTGGACGTCCTCTTGGTCTTGTCTCTTTGATGTAAGTGTGAGTAAATGGGAATATTCTCAAACAAGTGAATCGGTACAATTATCTCAGAACAGTCATAACATCTGATGGGAGATGCCTTGAAGAGATTAGAACAAGATCACCATAGCGATTTTTTGCAAGATGACAAACATATTGACCAATAAAAATATACCATTTGCAACGAGAAAAAGAGTGTTGAGGTGCTACAGAGAACCTGTGCTTTTGCATGGATGTGAAACGTGGGCAATGCGCATACAAGCTGAAAAACACCCGATGGCTGTGGAAATGTAGTTTCTAAGGAAAATTCAAAGATTCCCATGGACAGATAGAAAAACCAATGAACAAGTCCTTCAAGAAACAAATGGAAAACGTAAACTGATTAGAGACATTAGAAGTAGGCAGTCACAATTTTTTTGGTCACGATATGAGAAGAAATGAATTGGAGAACGTGGTACAAATGGCAAGATCGAGAGGAAGAGAACAAGGGGAGGGCAGAGAAGTAAAAACCTGGATGGCGTGTCCACTTTGTATGGTCGAGACAAGAACACTGATCTGATCCACGACTCTGGTGATCGAGTGAGATGGCAGAACATGACCGCCCACGCTTACCGGCATGGCACATGATGATGATGACAGTTTGAGTAAGGTTACTACGGTTGGACTGCTTGAGGGCCATCAAGAGTACGGCCCACGACTGCGAGGCACACAGATACGACTGTTTATTCTGACCAAAAGTATCTTAGCCAGTTGTGGGAGCATATCTGATGCACATCCTCTGGGAAAAACATATTATACCAGCTGCTGCCATGAGTCTGTCTGGGTTCTTTCATCTGATCATCTGCCAGATTCTTGTGTGTACCAGCTGCTGCCATGAGTCTGTCTGGGTTCTTTCATCTGATCATCTGCCAGATTCTTGTGTGTACCAGCTGCTGCCATGAGTCTGTCTGGGTTCTTTCATCTGATCATCTGCCAGCTTCTTGTGTGTACCAGCTGCTGCCATGAGTCTGTCTGGGTTCTTTCACCTGATCATCTGCCAGATTCTTGTGTGTACCAGCTGCTGCCATGAGTCTGTCTTTATTCTATCATCTGATCATCTGCCAGATTCTTGTGTGTACCAGCTGCTGCCATGAGTCTGTCTGGGTTCTTTCATCTGATCATCTGCCAGATTCTTGTGTGTACCAGCCATTGTTTCACGTAATAATTGTCAGCAGTACTATCCTTATATCAACACCTCCACACTTGCATCTTGACACTTAGCTAAAAAGCTGAAATGTCACAAATAAGCAATTCACATGTTTCAATGAATAGCATAGCATTCTACTGATGTCATTTGTTAAAACATGTGAATTACTTATTTGTGATATTTTAGTTTCTAGTTGAGTATTCTTGATTTGTGTTTCTTGATAATGACTTTGGTTGAAACATGGCTTGTATCAGTATCTTCAGACACTCAGTACTCACGACACAAGCTGGAATAGATGCATGGCAACTGTTGATCTACGACAAAGATGAAGAAGAGTTAAAGTCGCTTACAAGTTGACAGGGTCGACTTCACTTGCACCTGGGGTTTTATCCCACTATGGCTCAGTCTCTTTCCTACAGCGCAGAAAGCGTCGCACAAAGCACAAACTCTGTAGCTCCAGCTGACAGACCCTCAGGAGTCTCAGAAAAACTGCACTCGTGAACTGAAGGACGCAGCCCGGAATCAAACCCACAACCTTCAGGCTTGACCACTTCGCCACAGAGACTCCTAAGATGAAGAAGGCTGTATGACAGCAAAAGAAAGCTACCAGCAATACTTCATCTCTATATTAAAAAAGAAATCCAACAGTCAATGTAATACAAGTTACACATGTTGAGAATCTAGTCTCTTAGCTGCAACTTTCGGCCTCTGGAGCGTCTTCTTGGACACTCACTTCTTGACTGGCTCCTCACCTCCTACAGATGATTTGGGAGCAGGAAGTGGTTTCTATCTCTGCCAGGACAACTTCAATGTGGCATGGGCTTGCCCATGTATCGTATTGATGCATCCATTTGCAGAATCCAAATTATTCTTCAGCTACTTCCTTATCTATTTTATTTTGAATTCTTTCTTGTATGATCTTAAGTAAGTATCTTACTTATATGGCTTTATTAAGGTAATAGTTCTGCTATATCTCACAATCAACAGCTCTTGGCTTCTTGAGTAGTTTGATGAAAATGGATGTATAGTATGCACTCAGTATTATATAAATATCATTACATAATTCTGTGATAGTATCAATGCCAAAGCGGGATAACGATTTTATTATTTCCATTGTTTTCTTGTCAGGACCTGCAGCCTTTCCTTGTTTCAAGGTGAACTTGTACTGTGTGACATTCCTTCAACAAGCATTAACAACTTCATCAAAATAATTGTCTGTAGTTGGTTTACACACACAATTTCCAAAACCTTGCCTGTGATATAGTGGCATAGTCATAAATTACTTGAGACACTGCATCACAATGACATCAAATACTGGTTGTAAATATGTGAAGATCCACTTTATGGTGTCTCGTATAGTTGACATGTTTATTATTATCATCATTACTATAATTTACGACTGGTCACACATACTTCACATATAACACTAACTAAAATAATATGCCTCCGTCATTGTGTTACATTAAGTTTTCTTTACACAGACACATAATAAATTCATGTTGAAGCAAATTTAAAAAACCAAAATATTTATTGTCATTTTGTGTGGCATGGCGCGCCATGTTTGCATTAAATAAAACAGTTCCCAAGCCACGTGCATCCTAGCATGACTACGTCGCTGCTGTTATGCCATTATCCATTACTCTACTCAAACATTCACAGTACAAACTTTCATCTGTAGACCTACCATATAACATAGTTTTCATGTCTTCCAATCCTGTAAAAACCTTGTGACCAAGGGAGACTATTCCAGTAACTAAGGTTTGACTGGTATAGAGTTATGTACCATATTTATAAACCACAGTTTTGTAACACCTGTGGTGGTCAGCATGGCCGAAATGATAAGAGCGCTTTCTCGTAAACTTCCGGTGTGCTGATGCCACAGTAGCGGCTTCAACCCCTACACCAGCCAGTTGGACGAAAATTTTGCCTCCTCGTTTTTGACTTAGGGATGTATATTACAAGTACCTCATAAGTTGGAGTGGGTTCGCCTGATGACGAGGGACACTGGTCATAGGGAACGCTAATCCACATGCAATAATCAGTTCAGTACACTAGAAGTTGTAGCATGTGAATGGACTACACTTGAGTTCAAAGCAAGTAAATGCTTGTTGTTTTGTTTTTCTGGTTTGTTGATAAAGATTTTGTTTATGTTTACTTTCATTCACTTTCCTAGTCATATCTTGTGTTATTGGGTACACAAGTTAGAGGAATAACACATTTAGCAAGGAAAATAAACAAGATAGAAAATGTGTCAGCAGCAGCAGCAGTCATTTGCATAGCTGACTCAATGGAAGACCAGATCTCTGGTTATAAATTATCATTATCAAAAATAATTGGAACTTGATGTAGTGTAGTAAACAACATTCAATGTTTGTACACATTTTGTCTGGCTTGTGTTTCATAATCTTTGATGATTGACTGATGAAAGTACATAAATCTTTGTATTATTGTTGGAATGATTGTCTGAACCACAGAAGACAGTTAATCCCATTGGATGGATGATTGTTTGAATGACAATTAAATTATCAATCACACTGAATGATTGTCTGAAACACAGAAAACAGTTAATCCTAGTGGATGATCATTTGAATGACACTTAAATTATCAATCACACTGAATGATTGTCTGAAACACAAAACAATTAATCCTAGTGGATGATCATTTGAATGACACTTAAATTATCAATCACACTGCTGAATGATTGTCTAAACCACAGAAGACAGTTACTCCTACAGAATAATTGTTTGAATATCAATCAATCATACTGGATGGATTGGCTATATAACAGATGACTGTTTATGAATCTTGCTGCATGACTGAATGACAAATGTTAACTAATATTTATAAGTTAAATGTTAAAAAGGTTAAAGATTGACTTTATTGCACAAGGTTTTATGCATGCAGCTTGGCTCCTCTCTGTAGAATGGTCCCTCTCTGTTGAATGGCTCCTCTCTGTAGAATGGCCCCTCTCTGTAGAATGGCTCCTCTCTGTAGAATGGCCCCTCTCTGTAGAATGGTCCCTCTCTGTTGAATGACTCCTCTCTGTAGAATGGTCCCTCTCTGTTGAATGACTCCTCTCTGTAGAATGGCCCCTCTTTGTTGAATGACTCCTCTCTGTAGAATGGCCCTTCTCCATAGAATGGTCCCTCTCTGCAGAATGGCTCCTCTCTGCAGAATGACTAGCTGCCATCCAAGACATCACACACAGCACCAACGTAGTAGCTCCAGAAATTACCTGCAGGAGTCTCCAGAAAAATTACACTTGTGGTATGAACGACGCATTCTGAAGATGAACCCACAACCTTCAGAGCCTGACATAGATGGCATCCCCATTTCACCATGCAGACCCGTTAGCTAACCAGTCTTTTAAATATTTATTTAACAATGGCATCCTATCACAGCAGCTAACTGGTCTTTGACTAATATATGTCTTGGGTCTATGATGAACATAATTATGATGCTCTATGTCTGGACGAGATTTACCTCCTCAGTTTGTTTGTAGATGCTTATCGTTTTAACTGCCTTGATATTTTCCTATGCTTTCCTGTATTAAGTTATTAAATTGAAGTTATAGTTTACTCTGACGATCGCAATGTTATGCCAGCTGTTTTAACAACTGTTTGCTGCTGTAATTGAGGGCTTGTTGAAAAAAAAAATAATCATTATCTCACAAGCCAACTAGTATAATAAACATTCCCCTAACTGTGGTATGTTATGCCTACCTCAGGTAATTATAATTGCCATGTCAAAAGTAAATTGTAGTGAGCCATATATTATTGATAACTGCACATGTTCCATGCGTTTTAAAGCATATTGTGTCTGTTGTTGTTGTCTAAGTGACGTATGAATGAAATAATGTTTGACAGCAGAGAGATAATAAAGGACAGAATGTCAGATGGGCCTGCGTGCCCAATTCTTAACCCTTTGAAATAAAGTTTGTTTGTTTGTTCATTCCCAAATAGCTGCAGCATGGATGCTTGTCTCTGTGGGCTAATGTTCTGTCTGAAATTGAAAAAAAATGTCAGTCTTGAAGGATATGTTTATGTCTGTTCTACTGGTTCATGTATGCACAGAGCTGATGGGACCAATACGGTAATCATTTACATGATAGATTAATTACCTCAGTTATAAACTACAAGGATAAGCTACACCTAGAATCACTTGATGACAGATTAATACACACACACACACATTTACGGCAAGAATGTATTGAACATTGTAACAAGAAATGTGAGTAAACTACCATCAGATATGTAACATTAACTGAATCATGGTGAAATCTCCAAGTTAATATCTAAAACAGAGATATGTTGTATTGTTCAACTTCCATCCCAGATACAACAATTATAAAATCATGTCATAATCAACCTGTTATCACAATCAGCAATTTGCTATACACCTCAATTACCATTCCAGATATAGTTAAGTTAGTTGCGTATCATTTAAAGGACACTGAATTCAACCCCAGCATGATTTAGCTGTTCGTGATTTCTTGGCAAGTTTACATTCAGTAGTTTGCCATCGTTTCTGAACGCCCAGCACCCATACCATTTTCAGGAAAAACAACACAAGGCGGTCTGCTGCCAAATTGCACGCATATGTGTTTCGAACACGGGTATGTGGGATTATGAACTGTATCTGTAAACCCTTCGCCACGGAGCCGGTGATGTATTGCGTACATCAAATACCATTCCAGAAACAACCATCACAAAATCTGGAAACAATCAACTTATTAATACCACTAACAGTGACATGTTGCATAAATTATATTCCATCTCAGATACAATGATCAGAAAATCATGACACAAACAACATCTTATGACAATCTGCAATACAACCATCACAAAATCTGGGCACAACAGGCCTGTTGCTATCACAAACAGTATTCCATTACATACATCATATACCATCTCAGATACAACCATCACAAAATCATGACATAAACAGCCTTGTGATAACACAACAATTATTATGTTGCAGACACCACACATATGCCACACCATAAGAACACTGTCATACTGCTGCAGTAAATCACAAGTGGAATACATCTGAAGTGTACATTCTGAAAAATCTGGTCTATATGGTTGTAAACAATAATTCATCTTAGCTGCACTAGTATGTTCTGGCTGTCATAATCCAAATTACGGCCTTTGATTTCTTAAAGTAGCATGACTTGAATGACTGTTTGGGGTGGGGGGTTGATATGGGGTTGTTTAAAGCAACCTGATTACAGATATCATGGATTGGTTGATGGGGCATGAATGACTTGTCATGGATTGGTTGATGGGGCATGCATGACTTGTCATGGATTGGTTGATGGGGCATGAATGACTTGTCATGGATTGGTTGATGGGGCATGAATGACTTGTCATGGATTGGTTGATGGGGCATGAATGACTTGTCATGGATTGGTTGATGGGGCATGAATGACTTGTCATGGATTGGTTGATGGGTCATGAATGACTTGTCATGGATTGGTTGATGGGGCATGCATGACTTGTCATGGATTGGTTGATGGGGCATGAATGACTTGTCATGGATTGGTTGATGGGGCATGAATGACTTGTAAAAATCCTGAATGAATGAGTTCTGCAATTTGCATAATGTGAGAGGAAGATTAAACACAGAATCATTGGGGGGGGGGGGGGGTGTGTGTCTGATATTAAGTAAATAGACTTTGTTTGAGAATACTGGTCTAGTGAGACAGCACCGCACTGAAAACTTTGAAGAGCTCCAAAAAACTTTTGACTACATCATGAGAACTCATCTGTTGGTGAAAACACGAACGAATGAAAGCTAGAAGAAGAGAAGTACTAGGCTTTGTCATGGCAAACTGCTGTTTGAATAATATAGTGGCACAACTAGTGTTGCAAACTTGCTTTAGAATGTTAGACTAAATACCTGTGGAATTGTTTAAAAGATATGTCTCGGACATTGTGTGTCCACTGGAAAGACGACAAATTAAAATGTAGTTATATCTGAACCTGTTGTTATTTGATTTCTGGAATTAAGGTTGGGACCAGAGAATCATAAAGAGCAAACAAAACAATTTAACATAGTTGATTGTCATTGCAACATACATTTTTGACTCAAGGTACAAGATATATATGACATGAATAATGTTGGCTCACTCACAATACCAATGCTAGTAGCAGATATTTTGCTCACAACACCCCCAGCTTCGCGACAGCATTGGTCTAAATACAACTAAACGTTGTTTTGAAATGGAGAGAAGCTTTGACTGGCATAGAACATGGAATGGGGTTTCACAGATTCAGGTCATGCCATTATGCCATTTTTATGATGACACAGTGAGAGCTGGAAGTGAACGTTGTGTTCATCGCATACATGGTTGAGTGTTTATGTGTGTGTGCTACATTTTCTCATGTATAACAAAGGTGAAACATCAGATTGTGAAAATATGGAATGTTAACAAGTGAAACAGTGAAATGTCAGCATGTACAAGGATGAAATATCAATGTCAGGGACCCAATACCCTGTATGACAGTGAGAGAGGAGAACAGGTCAGATAGCCTGACATCCTGTAGCTGGGTCGCCGAATGCGAGCCTAGTTTCAAGCAGGCGAAAGCCCATGGTCACCATATCACATCACCCCGCATGGGTCTCATGAACTGTGAGCAGCCGTGAACTGGCCAAATGTACCTGTGTTGGTCAGACGGGTTCAGGACAGCGAGACGGACAGACGTAGGGCAGTGATAGTGTTTCGTGAGCGTTGAGATATGAGTATCTGAATATTGATGGTGTGGTTGAGTTGCGAAGCGAGTTGTGTTTAAGCTGAGACAGTGTGAGAGCTATGTTATGCTACTATATTGTATTATTTCTTGTAAATGATGAATACCTTGTGACAATGATGTTGTACAAGTTGCGAGTTGCCAAGAGCGCAACTTCTGTGAGTTTGCTCATACACGTGGGTTTGTAAATAAAACGTCTAAACTGTTGGTGCCGTGCGTGAAAGTGTCATTCTTGAATACGTGTATGTGTTTCACCTCTGTCTTGAGATGCGAGCCAGAAGTATGTTCCAAGTAGGACTCTGACAATCAATATGTGCAGCAGTGAAATATGACAATATTAAACCATCAAATATCAGAACGTGAAACAGTGATATATCAGAATATGGCACAAAATATGATGTGTAACAGGGAAATGTCAGCATATGAAACAATTAAATGTAAGTATGTGAATTGTGAAATAACAGCTTATACAACAGTGAAATATAATTATGTGAAACATCAACAAGTAAGCCAGTGAAATAGCATGTGAATAAATGAAACATCAGCACGTGAAATGATACATCTGAGAAAATGTTGATGTAATGTTTCATACATTTGAACCACCAACAATGAGAATATTCAGCAGTTTGGTATGCCATGTGTGGAAGGTGCAATAGCAACAACATTGCAGGCAGAGCTACCTACAGACAACATCTCTGTACATGGAAACCTGAGTGGTGACTTGCAACTTTACTCTTTGTCATTTGATTAAACAATAGTGTATGCATAAAGGAATGGATACAAAGCTGCGGGGGATTTGGCAACAGCCCGCCCTGCATTGGTTTTCATACAATGGTATGAGTACTGGTCATTCAGAACACAATGGCAAACTTTAGTTATCCTTTGCAGAACGTCACAGTCAACTCCAGCATTCTTTGGCTGTTTGTGATCTCTTGGTCCCCGGGAAGGTTAACCCGGTCAACAAATGCCCACAGAAGTCAGATGTGTCGGCCTAATGGTGAAAAAATGCAGCTCTGCTGTAAACAGGCACAACGCAATCACGTCCGAAAAACTCCTGATGAACACAGAAGATCTCTTGGCAAGTTTACATTCAGTAGTTTGCCATTGCTTTTTGAACGACCGGCACCCATACCAATTCATAAAAAAAACCAACGCAAGGCAGTCTGCTGCCAAATTGCCCGCAGCTGTGTTTCGAACATGTGTATGTGGGATTACAAACTGCATCCATAACCTCTTCGCCACGGAAGCAGCAAACTACTGAATGTGAACTTGCCAAGAAATCATGAACAGCCAAAAATGCTGGGGTTGACTGCGATTTCCTGTAAGGATATAAAATAACTTTAATACCAGTCTTTTAAAGGTGAAAGGATCGATTTCATTGCATCAGGTGTTATCCCATATGGCTCGAGCTCTGTCTGCAGAGCAGCCTGGGGACAGTGTTACACAAAGTACGAGGCATGCATCTTAACCACTTTGCTATGGAGTACTCCACAAAGGGAGGTATATAATACACCTCTGGTGTATGACAGTTTGTGAGAATGACACAGGTCCAGGTCTCCGTCTCTATGTTCCTGGCATCATGTTGTGTTGGGAATACGGTCGGACAGTCAATGACCCTTGGGAATACGGTCGGACAGTCAATGACCCTTGGGAATATGGTCGGACAGTCAATGACCCTTAGGAATATGGTCGGACAGTCAATGACCCTTGGGAATACGGTTGGAAGTCAATGACCCTTGGGAATATGGTCAGACAGTCAATGACCCATGGGAAAACAGTCGGACAGTCAATGACTCTTAGTAATATGGTCAGACAGTCAATGACCCGTGGGAATATGGTCAAAGAGTCAATGACCCTTGGGAATATGGTCGAACAGTCAATGACCCGTGGGAATATGGTCGAACAGTCAATGACCCTTGGGAATATGGTAGGACAGTCAATGACCCTTGGGAATATGGTAGGACAGTCAATGACCCTTGGGAATATGGTAGGACAGTCAATGACCCTTGGGAATATGGTAGGACAGTTAATGACCCTTGGGAATATGGTAGGACAGTCAATGACCTTGGGAATATGGTCAGACAGTCAATGACCCTTGGGAATATGGTAGGACAGTCAATGACCCTTGGGAATATGGTCAGACAGTCAATGACCCGTGGGAATATGGTAGGACAGTCAATGACCTTTGGGAATATGGTTGGAAGTCAATGACCCTTGGGAATATGGTAGGACAGTCAATGACCCGTGGGAATATGGTAGGACAGTCAATGATCCTTGGGAATATGGTAGGACAGTCAATGACCCTTGGGAATATGGTTGGAAGTCAATGACCCTTGGGAATATGGTAGGACAGTCAATGACCCTTGGGAATATGGTAGGACAGTCAATGATCCTTGGGAATATGGTAGGACAGTCAATGATCCTTGGGAATATGGTAGGACAGTCAATGATCCTTGGGAATATGGTAGGACAGTCAATGACCTGTGGGAATATGGTAGGACAGTCAATGATCCTTGGGAACCCCTCTGCTGTGTGTCCACCGTGACGAGGTAGAGGGGCTTGTGCGTCCCAATGACCCCAAGAGCTATGCCGACGGTAGCACAGCTACTGGTAGGGCCACCCATGTCGGACAGGTCAAGGGAGAGGGACCAGACGAAGAGACACACAAACCTGCTGCCTTGTAGGTAGACTGGGGACAGTCAAAGGCTAGGGAAAGCACCCCAAATACATGCTTGTCGAAATCGGATGTACTGAGCCACAGGCTTGACAAAGCAGTGCAACGTGAAACCTGCTGCCTTGTAGGTAGACTGGGGACAGTCAAAGGCTAGGGAAAGCATCCCGAATAAATGCTTGTCGAAATCGGATGTACTGAGCCACAGGCTTGACAAAGCAGTGCAACGTAACTTAATTCATGATGTCACAAATCAAAATTAATCGATATGGTGCTAATCCCGTGAAGTCCCATCAGGCGGTGATAGTGCCGGGCCCCCTGCCTCGAGGGGGTCCACCCATGACTACTGGTGGTCACCTTCCCCTGTGCTGTGGAGTCAAGGCACAGAGGAGTAGGTTAAGAGCTATTGACCAAATACCCCGGACACTCAACATACTACAGTGGAATGCCGAAGGAGTTTACAAGAAGAAAGACTCCCTAACACAGCGTCTTCATAAAGATAGAATAGATGTGGCATGCATTCAAGAGACACACCTCAACGCCAATCACAAATTCTCAGTCAGAGGATATCAGGCCACACGTTTCGACCGCGAAGGACACAAAGGAGGAGTTCTAATACTTACACGAAATACAATACCTTGCAGCGAAGTATCTGTGATCTCTGACAACCAAACGGAAATTATAGGTGTTGATATAATGATAAAGGACGTGAAAATAAGAATCTACAATCTGTATAGCCCAGCAGATAAGGACCTTACACTCTCAAACATGAAAATAACTGACACAAACTGCATTATTGTCGGAGACTTTAATAGCCGTTCAGAAAGATGGGGATACCCAGATACTGACAAAAGAGGAGATGAATTGGAGGACTGGGAAATAGACTCAAATCTCCATCTACTCAACAAAGCGGATGACACACCGAGCTTCTACTCCAGAAGATGGCTTACCACTTCTACTCCAGACTTAGCTTTCTGCACAGGAGACATCCTCCACAAAATCGATCGCCATGTGCTGGACCAATTAGCAGGTAGTGACCACAGACCAATCAAGCTTGAAATGAATATGGAGTATGTTCCACAGGAGCAAAAGCCCTTGCCCCGCTGGAATTACAAACGAGCAGATTGGGACAGATTTGCCATACTAACAGACAAATATTGTGAAAACATAAATACACGATATGGCAACATAAAGCAAATGGTGGAAAGTCTAAACAGAGCGATAATACAGGCAGCCACTGAGTCCATTCCAAGAGGAGCGAGGAAAAATTACAAACCATACTGGACTGAAGAACTACAAAGTTTGGAGGACAAAGTTGAAGATGCCAGGAAGACAGCAGAGAGAGAACAAACAATTGAAGCAAACATCTCTCTCAAAGCCATCTCAGCAAAATATAAAAGAACAGTAAATCAAACAACAAGAGATTGTTGGAGGGAAAAAACAGAAAACCTGAATTTTGACAGGGATGGAAACAAACTATGGAAACTAGTGAAAGCCATGAACAATGAAGGACCTAGAAACAAACAAATAACAATTAAACAAGGAAATGCCTTGCTTACAGGCAAAAAGGCTGCAAATGCACTAATGGAACACTATGCAAATGCAAACCACATTGATATTACAACCGAACAGAAGAAAGCAATCAAAGACAAACAGATACATCATAGAAATACAGAGACTGCAGCAGAATATATGATGGCAAATCTAACAATGGAAGAAATGGAACAGGCAATGAATACCCTAAAAAAGAAGAAATCACCAGGAAAGGATGGAATCACAAATGAAATGCTAATAGGACTAGGCACCAAGGCAAAGAAGAAACTACTAGCAGTCCTAAATAACAGCTGGAAGAGAGGAATAGTCCCACAGGCATGGAAGGAAGCTATACTAATACCAGTCCCAAAGAAAGGAAAAGACCTGGAAGAACCAAATGGCTATCGACCTATCAGTCTACTGAGCTGTGTAGGAAAATTAATGGAACGCATTATCAATGGCAGGCTAACATGGCATCTGGAAGAACACAAACTCTTAACACCACACCAAGCAGGATTCAGAAAATACAGATCCACTGAAGATCAAATAACCTATATAGCTCAGGAAATAGAGGATGCCTTCCAAGAGAAAAAGCACACACTAGCAGTCTGGATAGATTTAGAAAAAGCATTTGATAAAGTATGGAAGGAAGGACTGAAAGTAAAACTGCAAAACATGCATGTTTGTGGAAAAATGTATAAATGGATCAGCCACTACCTTGAGAACAGAACTGCCAGGACAAAAGTACAAGGACAAACAAGCAAAATGATGCTGCTGGAGCAAGGTGTCCCCCAAGGAGGAGTTCTTTCACCAACATTATTCCTAGCATATATAAATGACATCACAGAAAATTTTCCAGCCAGAGTACACACATCCTCCTTTGCAGATGACCTAGCCATATGGACATCTGAAGAATATATTAGTACAGCTAACAGCAGAATACAGCAAGCCTTATTAGCGCTAGAGGACTGGTCAAAATCATGGCTAGTGAAGATAAGTGAGGAGAAAACAACATGCACAGTGTTCTCCCTCTCAAATAAAACTCAGCAACCTAAGCTGGTATTGAATGGAAAAATATTGCGCCATGAAGAAAATCCAAACTATCTAGGAGTCACCTTTGATCGTCGCCTGACATGGAAGACACAGGTTGAGAAAAATCGAACAAGAGCAAGGCAGAGAATGGCAATCATGAAAAAGCTTGCTGGTACAACGTGGGGAGCAGATGAGAAAGTTCTCAAGAAGTTATATACTGGACGGGTGAGGCCAGTACTGGAATATGGCATTGCAGCTTGGGCAACAGCAGCTAAGTCAAACTTTAACAAAATAAGTAGAGTCCAAAACCAAGGAATGCGAATCATAACTGGAAGCCTGAAGACAACGCCTATTAATGAACTAGAAAAGATCACTTGTTTACAACCAATGCAGGATAGAAGAGATAGCAGAGCCCAGCAACAAGCAGAAAAATTTAGAAGATTGACAGACCACCCTATGTACAACAGATTTAATGGTTTTGGAAAGGGAAGACTGAAGCGTAGCAACTTTGTAGAAACTGCAAAACGAAGGATTAGGGCAGATCCTATACTTAACATATCAACAGTCAAGCCCATACACAATGCACACAACTTCCCAGCTTGGAGACAGCAGCAACTGCCTGAGATGATAGAAAACATTCCTGGTATTGAGAAAAAGAACACTCAGCATGAAACCGAAAGAAGAGAAATAACCCTAAACTACATAAAAGAACATTACCCAAGCAGGAATTGGACCCATGCATATACAGATGGATCAGCCAAAAATTCAATAGAGAATGGAGGAGGAGGAATTCTCCTAAATTTAAAAAATGGAGTGAAAAAAACACATTCAATGGCAACTGGAAAATTTTCAAGTAACTTCAAAGCGGAGGTAGAGGCTTTGAAAACTGCAGCAGAAATGCTCCTGATGGAGGAAAATAAAGAGAAGCAAATAGCTATCTTCACAGATGCAAAGTCAGCTGTCTCAATACTCAAGAGCAATAACAGCACAGAACTAACTGACCTAAGAGCAGCACTCCATGGTCTATGCCAGAAATCCAAAAAAGTTGTAATACAGTGGATCCCATCACATTGCAGTATACCTGGAAACGAAGAGGCTGACAGACTGGCAAAAGAGGGCGGACGACTACCACAGCCTGACATAGACATAACCTATAATGAGGCAAAGAGGTTGATAAAAAGCACTTATAGAACCAAATGGGAATCTGAGCATCCAGGCCATCAGAAGGATGATGCATATTACAAACTCGACCGAAGAGAACAAGTAGCAATCTTCAGACTCCGCACAGGACATAACAGGCTGAAATACCACTTGTTCAATAAACTAAAGATAGGAGATACTGATGAATGTAATTGTAGAACTGGAAAAATGACAGCAAAACATTTGCTGCAGGATTGCCCAACGTATGCAGAACAGAGAAAGATATTTTGGCCCACACCTGCTTCATTTGAGGACAAGCTCTATGGAGATATCAACAAGCTCAAGTTGACCGCAGCTTACTTTAACTACATACAGGTTGACATTTAAAGGTGCATGAAGACCCAGAGGCATGAAATGAAATATTGCTTGGATAGCAAATCCATTATGTGGAAAGTCCAAATCGAAAGCTCGCTGTGTGGGCTTCATAAAAGGTGGAAAAGTGTCCTAGTGGCACGAAATGGAATATTGCTTGATAGCAAATCCATTACGTGGAAAGTCCGAATCAAAAGCCCATTGTGTGGGCTTCATAAAAGGTGGAAAAGTGTCCTAGTGGCATGAAATGGAATATTGCTTGGATAGCAAATCCATTACGTGGAAAGTCCGAATCGAAAGCTCACTGTGTGGATGTCATCTGCAGACTGCATACTTCTGGTTTCCGGAAGAACAGCCTATGGTGAACGGAAGGCCCAATATACGGAAGTGAGGCTAAGCAGCCATGTGCAGGACGTGACGATTCCTTGGGTGAGCCCAGTACCAGAGCGCTATGTATCGGCTCTGCAAGTATGGAAGCCTCCTTGGATGGCGGGGAATGCCCATGGTCTGCCCCTGCCTTCCCTTGAGGGCTGACCAGGATCTTTGGCTGTTCTATATGGACCAGCTGGGATGGGGGATAACACCACAACAGTGAGAGTCAAACGTCCTAAGAAACCCCCGGGAAGGTTAACCCGGTCAACAAATGCCCGCAGAAGTCGGATGTGTCGGCCTAACGGCGCAAGAACGCAGCTCTGCTGTAAACAGGCACAACGCAATCACATCCGAAAAAAAACTCCGGATGAACGAAGAAGAAGAAGAATGGAAAAATATTGCGCCATGAAGAAAATCCAAACTATCTAGGAGTCACCTTTGATCGTCGCCTGACATGGAAGACACAGGTTGAGAAAAATCGAACAAGAGCAAGGCAGAGAATGGCAATCATGAAAAAGCTTGCTGGTACAACGTGGGGAGCAGATGAGAAAGTTCTCAAGAAGTTATATACTGGACGGGTGAGGCCAGTACTGGAATATGGCATTCGCAGCTTGGGCAACAGCAGCTAAGTCAAACTTTAACAAAATAAGTAGAGTCCAAAACCAAGGAATGCGAATCATAACTGGAAGCCTGAAGACAACGCCTATTAATGAACTAGAAAAGATCACTTGTTTACAACCAATGCAGGATAGAAGAGATAGCAGAGCCCAGCAACAAGCAGAAAAATTTAGAAGATTGACAGACCATCCTATGTACAACAGATTTAATGGTTTTGGAAAGGGAAGACTGAAGCGTAGCAACTTTGTAGAAACTGCAAAACGAAGGATTAGGGCAGATCCTATACTTAACATATCAACAGTCAAGCCCATACACAATGCACACAAGTTCCCAGCTTGGAGACAGCAGCAACTGCCTGAGATGATAGAAAACATTCCTGGTATTGAGAAAAAGAACACTCAGCATGAAACCGAAAGAAGAGAAATAACCCTAAACTACATAAAAGAACATTACCCAAGCAGGAATTGGACCCATGCATATACAGATGGATCAGCCAAAAATTCAATAGAGAATGGAGGAGGAGGAATTCTCCTAAATTTAAAAAATGGAGTGAAAAAAACACATTCAATGGCAACTGGAAAATTTTCAAGTAACTTCAAAGCGGAGGTAGAGGCTTTGAAAACTGCAGCAGAAATGCTCCTGATGGAGGAAAATAAAGAGAAGCAAATAGCTATCTTCACAGATGCAAAGTCAGCTGTCTCAATACTCAAGAGCAATAACAGCACAGAACTAACTGACCTAAGAGCAGCACTCCATGGTCTATGCCAGAAATCCAAAAAAGTTGTAATACAGTGGATCCCATCACATTGCAGTATACCTGGAAACGAAGAGGCTGACAGACTGGCAAAAGAGGGCGGACGACTACCACAGCCTGACATAGACATAACCTATAATGAGGCAAAGAGGTTGATAAAAAGCACTTATAGAACCAAATGGGAATCTGAGCATCCAGGCCATCAGAAGGATGATGCATATTACAAACTCGACCGAAGAGAACAAGTAGCAATCTTCAGACTCCGCACAGGACATAACAGGCTGAAATACCACTTGTTCAATAAACTAAAGATAGGAGATACCGATGAATGTAATTGTAGAACTGGAAAAATGACAGCAAAACATTTGCTGCAGGATTGCCCAACGTATGCAGAACAGAGAAAGATATTTTGGCCCACACCTGCTTCATTTGAGGACAAGCTCTATGGAGATATCAACAAGCTCAAGTTGACCGCAGCTTACTTTAACTACATACAGGTTGACATTTAAAGGTGCATGAAGACCCAGAGGCACTGAAATGGAATATTGCTTGGATAGCAAATCCATTACGTGGAAAGTCCGAATCAAAAGCCCATTGTGTGGGCTTCATAAAAGGTGGAAAAGTGTCCTAGTGGCATGAAATGGAATATTGCTTGGATAGCAAATCCATTACGTGGAAAGTCCGTATCTAAAGCCCACTGTGTGGACTTCATAAAAGGTGGAAAAGTGTCCTAGTGGCACGAAATGGAATATTGCTTGGATAGCAAATCCATTACATGGAAAGTCCGAATCGAAAGCTCACTGTGTGGATGTCATCTGCAGACTGCATACTTCTGGTTTCCGGAAGAACAGCCTATGGTGAACGGAAGGCCCAATATACGGAAGTGAGGCTAAGCAGCCATGTGCAGGACGTGACGATTCCTTGGGTGAGCCCAGTACCAGAGCGCTATGTATCGGCTCTGCAATTATGGAAGCCTCCTTGGATGGCGGGGAATGCCCATGGTCTGCCCCTGCCTTCCCTTGAGGGCTGACCAGGATCTTTGGCTGTTCTATATGGACCAGCTGGGATGGGGGATAACACCACAACAGTGAGAGTCAAACGTCCTAAGAAACCCCCGGGAAGGTTAACCCGGTCAACAAATGCCCGCAGAAGTCGGATGTGTCGGCCTAACGGCGCAAGAACGCAGCTCTGCTGTAAACAGGCACAACGCAATCACATCCGAAAAAAAACTCCGGATGAACGAAGAAGAAGAAGAAGAAGATCCTTGGGAAAATGGTAGGACAGTCAATGACCCGTGGGAATATGGCAGGACAGTCAATGATCCTTGGGAATATGGTAGGACAGTCAATGACCCTTGAGAATATGGTAGGACAGTCAATGACCCTTGGGAATATGGTAGGACAGTCAATGACCTGTGGGAATATGGTAGGACAGTCAATGACCCTTGGGAATATGGTCAGACAGTCAATGACCCTTGGGAATATGGTTGGATAGTCAATGACTCTTGGGAATACGGTTGGAAGTCAATGACCCTTGGGAATATGGTAGGACAGTTAATGACCCTTGGGAAAATGGTCGGACAGTCAATGACTCTTGGTAATATGGTCAGACAGTCAATGACCCGTAGGAATATGGTCGGTCAGTCAATGACCCTTGGGAATATGGTAGGACAGTCAATGACCCTTGGGAATATGGTAGGACAGTCAATGACCCTTGGGAATATGGTCTGCAGTCAATGACCCGTGGGAATATGGTAGGACAGTCAATGACCCGTGGGAATATGGTCAGACAGTCAATGATCCTTGGGAATATGGTCAGACAGTCAATGACCCGTGGGAATATGGTAGGACAGTCAATGACCCTTGGGAAAATGGTCGGACAGTCAATGATCCTTGGGAATATGGTCAGATAGTCAATGACCTGTGGGAATATGGTAGAACAGTCAATGACCCGTGGGAATATGGTAGGACAGTCAATGATCCTTGGGAATATGGTTGGAAGTCAATGACCCTTGGGAATATGGTCAGACAGTCAATGACCCTTGGGAATATGGTCAGACAGTCAATGACCCTTGGGAATATGGTCAGACAGTCAATGACCCTTGGGAATATGGTCAGACAGTCAATGACCCTTGGGAATATGGTCAGACAGTCAATGAACCTTGGGAATATGGTCGGACAGTCAATGACCTGTGGGAATACGGTTGGAAGTCAATGACCCTTGGTTGTCACCAAGTTTTCCAGTTTATTTCTTCTCATAACATGCCCAAAAATCTTCACTGTCTGTGTTTAGTGTCTCTAATCATTTTGCAGTTTTCATTTGCTTTCTTGTAAGACGTGCTCATTGGTTTGTCTGTCTGTCCATGATAGTCTTTGCATTTTCCTCAGAAACCACATTTCCACTGCCATTATATGTTTTTCAGCTTGTCTGCTCATTGTCCACGTTTCACATCCATACAAAAGTACATATTGTATATAATTCTTTTTCTCATGGCAATTGACATCTTTTTATTGGTCAGTACGTTTTACATCTTTATATGTAAACCTGTGTCCTGCCAACTGGAATCATGTCTCTCCACAGATCTCGACCTTTAGTGTTCTGGATCAACTCTGCTGATGACATTCCTCTATGCCATCAACTCAGTCCATTCAGCACCATCTCTCTCAATCTGTCTCCGCCTCTTTTTCCACTGATCCTTCCAGTTATCACAATGTTTTTCAGTGCCTCTCTTCTTATCACAAGCTCAACAAAAGCTGTTTGTCTCTTTCTTATAGCTGTGCATAATGTTCTACTTTCATTAGCCGTGTCCAGGCAATTGTTAAGTACTCTGGCAGTCCAAGGTATTCGCAACATTCATTTGAGGAAGTACATCTCTGTTGCTTCAAATTTAGAGTGTATTTTTAATCACTGTGCAGTGTTTGAGAATATTGCCATTCCAAGTTTTGTATTCACCCTCTGTAAAGTTCATGCAACATAACAGGTAAATACAAAACTTGGACCGGCAATATTTTCAAACACTGCACAGTCATTAAAAATACACCATATATATGATTCAGTGCAGAAGGATGATATATTGCCACATGTGACCTCCCATTTGGACAGAAGAATGATATAATGCCATACTAGAGTCATCATGGTATTTGGTTTGTTTCTTGGAAACCTCCGCAATTTCAATGCTCAGTGAAAGGAAAAGTACATTATAATACTTGCTTATTTGATTGTGTACCACGTCTGGCCCAAATGGATTCTTGTTTGGCACTGAATCAGTTAATAGACACACATACTTAAAATAAAGTTAAATAAATAAATATTTGACTTTCACCGGCAGAAATCGCTAAATCACATTACGTGAATACTGATTCATACATACAAGGTGTTGTACTTCTTGTGACAATAATTCTTCACAATAGAAACATATATTTCATATCACAACACTTCTGAACAAAGGAAATGTATACTTCATGTGATAATTCTATACAGTTTACCTCATTTAACAGTACTTCTGTACAACAGACATATATACTTCAAGAGAACATACTTGTGTAGAGTATAAATGTATACTTCATTAGACAATCCTTCATACACTAGAAGAGTATATACTTAATTAATATTTCTGTACAGTTGAAATGCATATTTAATGAATATTTCTATACAGTACAAATGTATATTTCATTAAAATTTATCTACAGTTTAAATGTATATGTATTTAATATTTCTATACAGTATAAATGTATATTTCATCACTCAAAAATTCTAATCAGGAAAAATACATATACTTCAGTAAGATTTCTGTACAGTAGACAAGCATGCTTCATTAGCATTTCTGTACAATAGAAATATATAATTAATTTGACGGTACAGTAGAAATATATAATTAGTTTGACAATACTTCTGTACAGTAGAAATTTATAAAGCTTTATAACTTAAATGCATAAGTCTCAACGGCTGATGTGATGCATTATTCTCAACATAATTCTCAAAGGCCGATGAGATGCATAATTCTCAACGGCTGATGAATACAAAACATGAAAACAAACTGGGACATGCTTTGACTAATAAAATACTCTACAATATTCTCTCCATCCCTCTCTATTTGTTGTATCATTCCTGATCTACTTTAGTAAGCTGGTCAATATAAGATACTATTTCTTTCTTCATCATTCCTCTTCTACCATAGAGTGTAGAGGAAAATCAGTTTTTATTTCTTTCTTTGTCATTTCTCTTCCGTCTGATGGTACAGTGATCATCTTCCTGGGAACGTAAAAGAAAATATCTTATTTCTTTATCATTTCCCTCCTATATTAGAGTCCAGTGTAAAATAAGATCTTATTTCTTTATCATTTTCCTTCTATATTATTGTCCAGTATAAAATAAGATCTTATTTCTGTATCATTTTCCTTCTATATCAGTGTACAGTGTAAAATAAGATCTGATTTCTTTACCATTTTCTTCCTATATTATTGTCCGGTATAAAATAAGATCTTATTTCTTTATAATGTTCCTTCTATATTAGAGTCCAGTGTGAAATAAGATCTTATTTCTTTATCATTGTCCTTCTATATTAGAGACCAGTGTAAAATAAGATCTTATTTCTTTATCATTTTCCTTCTATATTAGAGTCCAGTGTGAAATAAGATATTATTTCTTAATAATTTTCCTTCTATATTAGTGTCCAGTAGAAGATCAGATCTTATTTCTTTATCATTTTCCTTCTATATTAAAGTCTAGTGTGAAATAAGATCTTATTTCTTTATCAGTGTCCTTCCATATTATTGTCCAGTATAAAATAGGACATTATTTTTTAATCAATTTCCTTCTATATTAGTGTCCAGTATAAAATCAGATCTCCCCTCTGCTGTGTGTCCACCGTGACGAGGTAGAGGGGCTTGTGCGTCCCAATGACCCCAAGAGCTATGCCGACGGTAGCACAGCTACTGGTAGGGCCACCCATGTCGGACAGGTCAAGGGAGAGGGACCAGACGAAGAGACACACAAACCTGCTGCCTTGTAGGTAGACTGGGGACAGTCAAAGGCTAGGGAAAGCACCCCAAATACATGCTTGTCGAAATCGGATGTACTGAGCCACAGGCTTGACAAAGCAGTGCAACGTGAAACCTGCTGCCTTGTAGGTAGACTGGGGACAGTCAAAGGCTAGGGAAAGCATCCCGAATAAATGCTTGTCGAAATCGGATGTACTGAGCCACAGGCTTGACAAAGCAGTGCAACGTAACTTAATTCATGATGTCACAAATCAAAATTAATCGATATGGTGCTAATCCCGTGAAGTCCCATCAGGCGGTGATAGTGCCGGGCCCCCTGCCTCGAGGGGGTCCACCCATGACTACTGGTGGTCACCTTCCCCTGTGCTGTGGAGTCAAGGCACAGAGGAGTAGGTTAAGAGCTATTGACCAAATACCCCGGACACTCAACATACTACAGTGGAATGCCGAAGGAGTTTACAAGAAGAAAGACTCCCTAACACAGCGTCTTCATAAAGATAGAATAGATGTGGCATGCATTCAAGAGACACACCTCAACGCCAATCACAAATTCTCAGTCAGAGGATATCAGGCCACACGTTTCGACCGCGAAGGACACAAAGGAGGAGTTCTAATACTTACACGAAATACAATACCTTGCAGCGAAGTATCTGTGATCTCTAACAACCAAACGGAAATTATAGGTGTTGATATAATGATAAAGGACGTGAAAATAAGAATCTACAATCTGTATAGCCCAGCAGATAAGGACCTTACACTCTCAAACATGAAAATAACTGACACAAACTGCATTATTGTCGGAGACTTTAATAGCCGTTCAGAAAGATGGGGATACCCAGATACTGACAAAAGAGGAGATGAATTGGAGGACTGGGAAATAGACTCAAATCTCCATCTACTCAACAAAGCGGATGACACACCGAGCTTCTACTCCAGAAGATGGCTTACCACTTCTACTCCAGACTTAGCTTTCTGCACAGGAGACATCCTCCACAAAATCGATCGCCATGTGCTGGACCAATTAGCAGGTAGTGACCACAGACCAATCAAGCTTGAAATGAATATGGAGTATGTTCCACAGGAGCAAAAGCCCTTGCCCCGCTGGAATTACAAACGAGCAGATTGGGACAGATTTGCCATACTAACAGACAAATATTGTGAAAACATAAATACACGATATGGCAACATAAAGCAAATGGTGGAAAGTCTAAACAGAGCGATAATACAGGCAGCCACTGAGTCCATTCCAAGAGGAGCGAGGAAAAATTACAAACCATACTGGACTGAAGAACTACAAAGTTTGGAGGACAAAGTTGAAGATGCCAGGAAGACAGCAGAGAGAGAACAAACAATTGAAGCAAACATCTCTCTCAAAGCCATCTCAGCAAAATATAAAAGAACAGTAAATCAAACAAGAGATTGTTGGAGGGAAAAAACAGAAAACCTGAATTTTTTCAGGGATGGAAACAAACTATGGAAACTAGTGAAAGCCATGAACAATGAAGGACCTAGAAACAAACAAATAACAATTAAACAAGGAAATGCCTTGCTTACAGGCAAAAAGGCTGCAAATGCACTAATGGAACACTATGCAAATGCAAACCACATTGATATTACAACCGAACAGAAGAAAGCAATCAAAGACAAACAGATACATCATAGAAATACAGAGACAGCAGCAGAATATATGATGGCAAATCTAACAATGGAAGAAATGGAACAGGCAATGAATACCCTAAAAAAGAAGAAATCACCAGGAAAGGATGGAATCACAAATGAAATGCTAATAGGACTAGGCACCAAGGCAAAGAAGAAACTACTAGCAGTCCTAAATAACAGCTGGAAGAGAGGAATAGTCCCACAGGCATGGAAGGAAGCTATACTAATACCAGTCCCAAAGAAAGGAAAAGACCTGGAAGAACCAAATGGCTATCGACCTATCAGTCTACTTAGCTGTGTAGGAAAATTAATGGAACGCATTATCAATGGCAGGCTAACATGGCATCTGGAAGAAAACAAACTCTTAACACCACACCAAGCAGGATTCAGAAAATACAGATCCACTGAAGATCAAATAACCTATATAGCTCAGGAAATAGAGGATGCCTTCCAAGAGAAAAAGCACACACTAGCAGTCTGGATAGATTTAGAAAAAGCATTTGATAAAGTATGGAAGGAAGGACTGAAAGTAAAACTGCAAAACATGCATGTTTGTGGAAAAATGTATAAATGGATCAGCCACTACCTTGAGAACAGAACTGCCAGGACAAAAGTACAAGGACAAACAAGCAAAATGATGCTGCTGGAGCAAGGTGTCCCCCAAGGAGGAGTTCTTTCACCAACATTGTTCCTAGCATATATAAATGACATCACAGAAAATTTTCCAGCCAGAGTACACACATCCTCCTTTGCAGATGACCTAGCCATATGGACATCTGAAGAATATATTAGTACAGCTAACAGCAGAATACAGCAAGCCTTATTAGCGCTAGAGGACTGGTCAAAATCATGGCTAGTGAAGATAAGTGAGGAGAAAACAACATGCACAGTGTTCTCCCTCTCAAATAAAACTCAGCAACCTAAGCTGGTATTGAATGGAAAAATATTGCGCCATGAAGAAAATCCAAACTATCTAGGAGTCACCTTTGATCGTCGCCTGACATGGAAGACACAGGTTGAGAAAAATCGAACAAGAGCAAGGCAGAGAATGGCAATCATGAAAAAGCTTGCTGGTACAACGTGGGGAGCAGATGAGAAAGTTCTCAAGAAGTTATATACTGGACGGGTGAGGCCAGTACTGGAATATGGCATTGCAGCTTGGGCAACAGCAGCTAAGTCAAACTTTAACAAAATAAGTAGAGTCCAAAACCAAGGAATGCGAATCATAACTGGAAGCCTGAAGACAACGCCTATTAATGAACTAGAAAAGATCACTTGTTTACAACCAATGCAGGATAGAAGAGATAGCAGAGCCCAGCAACAAGCAGAAAAATTTAGAAGATTGACAGACCACCCTATGTACAACAGATTTAATGGTTTTGGAAAGGGAAGACTGAAGCGTAGCAACTTTGTAGAAACTGCAAAACGAAGGATTAGGGCAGATCCTATACTTAACATATCAACAGTCAAGCCCATACACAATGCACACAAGTTCCCAGCTTGGAGACAGCAGCAACTGCCTGAGATGATAGAAAACATTCCTGGTATTGAGAAAAAGAACACTCAGCATGAAACCGAAAGAAGAGAAATAACCCTAAACTACATAAAAGAACATTACCCAAGCAGGAATTGGACCCATGCATATACAGATGGATCAGCCAAAAATTCAATAGAGAATGGAGGAGGAGGAATTCTCCTAAATTTAAAAAATGGAGTGAAAAAAACACATTCAATGGCAACTGGAAAATTTTCAAGTAACTTCAAAGCGGAGGTAGAGGCTTTGAAAACTGCAGCAGAAATGCTCCTGATGGAGGAAAATAAAGAGAAGCAAATAGCTATCTTCACAGATGCAAAGTCAGCTGTCTCAATACTCAAGAGCAATAACAGCACAGAACTAACTGACCTAAGAGCAGCACTCCATGGTCTATGCCAGAAATCCAAAAAAGTTGTAATACAGTGGATCCCATCACATTGCAGTATACCTGGAAACGAAGAGGCTGACAGACTGGCAAAAGAGGGCGGACGACTACCACAGCCTGACATAGACATAACCTATAATGAGGCAAAGAGGTTGATAAAAAGCACTTATAGAACCAAATGGGAATCTGAGCATCCAGGCCATCAGAAGGATGATGCATATTACAAACTCGACCGAAGAGAACAAGTAGCAATCTTCAGACTCCGCACAGGACATAACAGGCTGAAATACCACTTGTTCAATAAACTAAAGATAGGAGATACCGATGAATGTAATTGTAGAACTGGAAAAATGACAGCAAAACATTTGCTGCAGGATTGCCCAACGTATGCAGAACAGAGAAAGATATTTTGGCCCACACCTGCTTCATTTGAGGACAAGCTCTATGGAGATATCAACAAGCTCAAGTTGACCGCAGCTTACTTTAACTACATACAGGTTGACATTTAAAGGTGCATGAAGACCCAGAGGCATGAAATGGAATATTGCTTGGATAGCAAATCCATTATGTGGAAAGTCCAAATCGAAAGCTCGCTGTGTGGGCTTCATAAAAGGTGGAAAAGTGTCCTAGTGGCACGAAATGGAATATTGCTTGGATAGCAAATCCATTACGTGGAAAGTCCGAATCAAAAGCCCATTGTGTGGGCTTCATAAAAGGTGGAAAAGTGTCCTAGTGGCATGAAATGGAATATTGCTTGGATAGCAAATCCATTACGTGGAAAGTCCGTATCTAAAGCCCACTGTGTGGACTTCATAAAAGGTGGAAAAGTGTCCTAGTGGCACGAAATGGAATATTGCTTGGATAGCAAATCCATTACATGGAAAGTCCGAATCGAAAGCTCACTGTGTGGATGTCATCTGCAGACTGCATACTTCTGGTTTCCGGAAGAACAGCCTATGGTGAACGGAAGGCCCAATATACGGAAGTGAGGCTAAGCAGCCATGTGCAGGACGTGACGATTCCTTGGGTGAGCCCAGTACCAGAGCGCTATGTATCGGCTCTGCAATTATGGAAGCCTCCTTGGATGGCGGGGAATGCCCATGGTCTGCCCCTGCCTTCCCTTGAGGGCTGACCAGGATCTTTGGCTGTTCTATATGGACCAGCTGGGATGGGGGATAACACCACAACAGTGAGAGTCAAACGTCCTAAGAAACCCCCGGGAAGGTTAACCCGGTCAACAAATGCCCGCAGAAGTCGGATGTGTCGGCCTAACGGCGCAAGAACGCAGCTCTGCTGTAAACAGGCACAACGCAATCACATCCGAAAAAAAACTCCGGATGAACGAAGAAGAAGAAGAAGAAGAAATCAGATCTTATTTCTTTATCATTTTCCTTCTATATTCGAGTCCAGTATAAAATAAGATATTATTTCTTAATAATTTTCCTTCTATATTAGTGTCCAGTATAAAATCAGATCTTATTTCTTTATCATTTTCCTTCTATATTCGAGTCCAGTATAAAATAAGATATTATTTCTTAATAATTTTCCTTCTATATTAGTGTCCAGTATAAAATCAGATCTTATTTCTTTATCATTTTCCTTCTATATTCGAAGTCCAGTATAAATAAGATATTATTTCTTAATAATTTTCCTTCTATATTAGTGTCCAGTATAAAATCAGATCTTATTTCTTTATCATTTTTCCTTCTATATTCGAGTCCAGTATAAAAAAAAGATATGCCCCCCCCCCGGATTTTTTTTTTTTTTTTTTTTTTTGTTCCCTTTTTTTTTTTTTTTTTTTTTTTTTTTTTTTTTTTTTTTTTTTTTTTTTTTTTTTTTTTTTTTTTTTTTTTTTTTTTTTTTTTTTTTTTTTTTTTTTTTTTTTTTTTTTTTTTTTTTTTTTTTTTTTTTTTTTTTTTTTTTTTTTTTTTTTTTTTTTTTTTTTTTTTTTTTTTTTTTTTTTTTAAAAAAAAAAAAAAAAAAAAAAAAAAAAAAAAAAAAAAAAAAAAAAAAAAAAAAAAAAAAAAAAAAAAAAAAAAAAAAAAAAAAAAAAAAAAAAAAAAAAAAAAAAAAAAAAAAAAAAAAAAAAAAAAAAAAAAAAAAAAAAAAAAAAAAAAAAAAAAAATAAAAATTTTTTTCCCAAGATCTTAAAAAATTTTTTCTTTTTTTTCCCATTTTTCCTTTCTTTATTTTTTTTTTTCCCCGAGTCCAGTATAAAATAAGATATTATTTCTTAATAATTTTCCTTCTATATTAGTGTCCAGTATAAAATCAGATCTTATTTCTTTATCTTTGTCCTTCTATATTAGAGTCCAGTGTGAAATAAGATCTTTTTTCTTTATTACTTTCCTTCTATATTAGAGTCCAGTGTAAAGCGATAAGATAAATCCTTCAAGCTGAAATATACAACACACATATTTACACAGTAATTTACTTATTCTTGATAGTTTCTCTAGGCTATAGCCTTCAACAGAAACCTCACAGCAAACATCAACAATGAGAAAAACAATTGGTGTACATAGCTTGGGGGAGAAGGATGGTTTTTAACTCCAGCACGACTCATTCTGAGATGTCTGAAACATTACACTTGTGTAAACATATCATGTCAATGTTGATTGTTTATTTGTACAATGCTCATTTAACTCCTTCTCTCTCGTGTATGTGTACTAATCAACATGCCATGTGTACCTACTATACTTCCTAGGTTTGGTTAGAATATACTAAAGAAATCTGGCACCTGTCAAAGTAATACACTTGTGATTTTGTTGTTATTGCTCTCATTGCTGTGAGCATCTTGGAGTGAATGAGTTTATGACCGCATGTGTACCACTCTACGTGAGATGCGTGATTGTAATTCCTAGGTTTAGCCAGAGTATACTAAAGAAATCTGGCACCTGACAATGTAATACACTTGTGATTTTGTTGTTATTGCTCTCATTATACAGCTGCTATTTGTTCATCATGTTTATAAGAGTTGAGTTGAGCTAAGAACTGACATCACTGCACTCAGCACATTCCCATATACACTCTGTCCCCTTGTTCAACAGCCAGTGAAGAGTCATCCTCCATTGTTTACAACAACCATGTCAAACTTCCAGCTAGATCCAACTACCAGCTTGAATCATTCACTGCATTTGTGTTCTCCCTCTTTCTCCTTGGATCCTCCACTGGGGAACAGGTCCTCAATCAATTCACTCCAAGCCCTCTTATCTTTAGCTATCCCATGCTGCTCCGTCCATGTCCTCCGTATATTAATAATTTTTGTTTCTACTTCTCTTCTCCACATGTTTTTAGGTCTTCCTATATTTCTTTTGCTGACAAACGGGAGTATTTGTGTCGAAGTGCTTGAGCTCTTTGCCTCGTGCTCTAAAGGTTGTGAGTTAGATTCAGGCTACATCGTTTGGTTCAAGAATGCAGTTTTCTCAGAGACACCTGGAGGTCGTCGTTGAAGCTATAGGAGTTCGTGCTTTGTGCGATGCTTTCGGCAGGCCACCCTGTGGAAAGAGACCGAGCCATATAGGATAAAACCCGGTGCAATCAAGTCGATCCACTTGCCTTTTAAACCCTTTAGCCTTTTTTCCAGTCAATGGTTTTTTAGTTACACTACTCTCAGGTTCTCTCAATGTTTGCCCATCCAGCTCCCACATTTTGTCTTTACCTCTTGGTTCACTCTATCCTCGCTACTAGGTTCACTCTTGGTTCACTCTATTGTCAAGGTGTTGGATTATAGCAGGACCGACTAGTGACAGAAGAGGGGCAAGGACTAATAGGACATAGAGACAGGACCTCTATAAAGGTATAGACAGAATAGAAACAGCACCCAAGCTAGGACGTAAGAACAGCAATAAGACTAGACTCGGGTGGGGACACTAATGGGTTATAGTTAGAACAACAGAGGGACCGACCCGAGAACAGGGGCGGGTACAATAGGTCACTGGAAATACCGTGACGACGTAAACTAGAATAGAACTTTAGAGGGTAACAAGTGCTAAGTCGACAGTGCTGCGTGCAAAGAGAACGGCACGCAGAGTTACGAACCCCACGAGGGAGCTTGACCTACGTAGGCAAGCTACAACCTGAGCTGCTTCAGACAGGGACAGGACAGCCTTCCGACTGGACGTAGTGTTGTTCTGAAGCCAGTATCTATTGTTGTGAATGCATGCGATGTTAACGAGAGAGTGATCATGTTTGATGAGGGGTATTTATATATTGTATGACGAGTGGCGATTATTATATTGATGTGTCAGGCAGATAACGCCTTGTTTGATTGTCAGGCTTGCCTGAAATAAACTCTGTATAAAAAAACATCTGTACGAGCTGAAGTTATAATTGAGGTACGGATGACGTTGCCTGAATGCGAGTAAACACAAGACTGTGACATATATGTATATAAGTGCAACAAACTGACTCCGGTCTGTCTTCGACAATAAACTAGGCTCAGTGTATCAGTGATGACAAATACAGTTTCAGCACGTATTTGAACTTCAGTGTATCCCTGACAAACTAAACTTCAGTGTATAACTGACAGCAAACTAAACTTTGATGATAGTGTCAGTGATGACAAATACAGTTTCAGCACGTATTTGAACTTCAGTGTATCCCTGACAAACTAAACTTCAGTGTATAACTGACAGCAAACTAAACTTCTGTGTATCCCTGATAACAGACTAAACTTCAGTGTATTGCTGACAACAAACTACATTTCAGTGTATCCATGAAAACAGACTAAACTTCAGTGTATCCCTGACAAACTAAACTTCAGTGTATCCCTGACAACAGACTAAATTTCAGTGTATACTTGACAACAGATTAATCTTCATTGTATATTTGACAAACTAACCTTCAGTATATCCCTTAAAACAAACTAAACTTCAGTATATCCCTTAAAACAAACTAAATTTCAGTATATCCCTGAAAACAGACTAAACTTCAGTGTAATACTGACACCAGACTAAATTTCAGTGTATACCTGACAATAGACTAAACTTCAGTGATACCTGACCATAAAATAAGCTTTCGTGTATCCATAATAACAAACTAAACTTCAATTTATCTCTGACAACAGAACAGACTCCAGTGTATTTCTGACAACAAACTAAATTTCAGTACATTTTTGACAAGAAACAATATTTTCATGTATTTTTGACAATAAACTAGATTTCTAATAAAACAATGCCATAATCATCACCACAAACTAAGCCTCGGTGTCCCTCTGTTTGTTACTGTTTTTGACACTTCGCATTCTGTATACTGTGGCTTGTGGCTCTCTAACTACCTCGATATTGGCCTCGTCAATTGGGGCAGATTCCTCGTCTTCCTCGGCTCTTTCATCTTCAGCACAGCTGGGGTCACTCAGCACCTTCTTCCCATCTTCTTGAAGCTCAATCTGGCCTTGCACAGCTATCCTCAACTGTGGACACGTGTAACATAGACAGGTGTAACATAGACAGGCGTAACATAGACAATTGTAACAAGTGTAACATAGACAAGGAACAAATAGGCATGTTTAACATAGACAAGTGTAACATAGACATAAATACGAGACAATAACACAGACAAGAATATGAGACAATAACACAGACAAGAATAAGAGACAAGTATAACATAGACATAAATATGAGACAATAACACAGACAAGAATAAGAGACAATAACATAAACAAGAATAACATAAACAAGATTACCATAGACAGGAGTAACAGAAGAAGAAGAAGAAGAAGAAGAAGAAGAAGAAGAAGAAGAAGAAGAAGAAGAAGAAGAAGAAGAAGAAGAAGAAGAAGAAGAAGAAGAAGAGGAGGAGCAGATGGATGTCCGATCCACTTCCTCAGTATCAGGGATACAGCATATATTGTAGCAATTGTATCTATCAACATGACAATTAAGGTCTGCTCCAGTTGGAGGCGGACACCATACCTGAAAGCCACTCCACTCCATATGAAAATATCTTCATCATCATCATGTGCCAGGAGAAATGGCATTGGTGTTGTTGTCTCTTCACAGATCTCAGTCCTTGGTGCTCTGGATCAAGTCCATTGATAATTTCCCTCCATGCCACTGTCTGAGACCAACAAGCATCATTTCACTCAGCTCTCAAGTTTGCCTCCATCACCAGGGATCTGTCCGAAACCTCTCTTCTCATCACGTGACTAACCAACAAGCATCATTTCTCTCAGTTTGCCTCCATCACCAGGGATTTGTCCGAAACCTCTCTTCTCATCACGAGACTAACCAACAAGCATCATTTCTCTCAGTTTGCCTCCATCACCAGGGATCTGTCCGAAACCTCTCTTCTCATCACGAGACTAACCAACAAGCATCATTTCTCTCAGCTCTCAAGTTTGCCTCCATCACCAGGGATCTGTCCGAAACCTCTCTTCTCATCACGTGACTAACCAACAAGCATCATTTCTCTCAGTTTGCCTCCATCACCAGGGATTTGTCAGAAACCTCTCTTCTCATCACGAGACTAACCAACAAGCATCATTTCTCTCAGTTTGCCTCCATCACCAGGGATCTGTCCGAAACCTCTCTTCTCATCACGTGACTAACCAACAAGCATCATTTCTCTCAGTTTGCCTCCATCACCAGGGATTTGTCCGAAACCTCTCTTCTCATCACGAGACTAACCAACAAGCATCATTTCTCTCAGTTTGCCTCCATCACCAGGGATCTGTCCGAAACCTCTCTTCTCATCACGAGACTAACCAACAAGCATCATTTCTCTCAGTTTGCCTCCATCACCAGGGATCTGTCCGAAACCTCTCTTCTCATCACGTTACTAACCAACAAGCATCATTTCTCTCAGTTTGCCTCCATCACCAGGGATCTGTCCGTAACCTCTCTTCTCATCACAAGACTAACCAACAAGCATCATTTCTCTCAGTTTGCCTCCATCACCAGGGATCTGTCCGAAACCTCTCTTCTCATCACATGACTAACCAACAAGCATCATTTCTCTCAGCTCTCAGTCTGTCTCCATCACCTGGGATCTGTCCGAAACCTCTCTTCTCATCACGAGACTAACCAACAAGCATCATTTCTCTCAGTTTGCCTCCATCACCAGGGATCTGTCCGAAACCTCTCTTCTCATCACGTGACTAACCAACAAGCATCATTTCTCTCAGTTCTCAGTCTGTCTCCATCACCTGGGATCTGTCCGATGCCTCTCCTCTCATCACATGACTAACCAACAAGCATCATTTCTCTCAGCTCTCAGTCTGTCTCCATCACCTGGGATCTGTCCGAAACCTCTCCTCTCATCACATGACTAACCAACAAGCATCATTTCTCTCAGCTCTCAGTCTGTCTCCATCACCTGGGATCTGTCCGATGCCTCTCTTCTCATCACGTGACTAACCAACAAGCATCATTTCTCTCAGCTCTCAGTTTGCCTCCATCACCAGGGATCTGTCCGAAACCTCTCTTCTCATCACGTGACTAACCAACAAGCATCATTTCTCTCAGCTCTCAGCTTGCCTCCATCACCAGGGATCTGTCCGAAACCTCTCTTCTCATCACGTGACTAACCAACAAGCATCATTTCTCTCAGCTCTCAGTCTGTCTCCATCACCTGGGATCTGTCCGATGCCTCTCTTCTCATCACGTGACTAACCAACAAGCATCATTTCTCTCAGCTCTCAGTTTGCCTCCATCACCTGGGATCTGTCCGATGCCTCTCTTCTCATCACGTGACTAACCAACAAGCATCATTTCTCTCAGCTCTCAGTTTGCCTCCATCACCAGGGATCTGTCCGAAACCTCTCTTCTCATCACGTGACTAACCAACAAGCATCATTTCTCTCAGCTCTCAGCTTGCCTCCATCACCAGGGATCTGTCCGAAACCTCTCTTCTCATCACATGACTAACCAACAAGCATCATTTCTCTCAGTTCTCAGTCTGTCTCCATCACCTGGGATCTGTCCGAAACCTCTCTTCTCATCACGTGACTAACCAACAAGCATCATTTCTCTCAGTTTGCCTCCATCACCAGGGATCTGTCCGAAACCTCACTTCTCATCACATGACTAACCAACAAGCATCATTTCTCTCAGCTCTCAGTCTGTCTCCATCACCAGTGATCTGTCCGATGCCTCACTTCTCATCACATGACTAACCAACAAGCATCATTTCTCTCAGCTCTCAGCCTGTCTCTGTCACCAGTGATATTTCCAGTCATCATGATATTCTCCGATGCCCCTCTTCTCATCACGTGACTAACCAACATTATTTGTCTCTGTCTTATAGTTCTTCCAGGCAAGCAATCTTAGATGTATGTCTCCATGACAAGATGGTTATGCTGCCTGTCTCAATGCTCCGAAAGTTGTGGGTTCGATTCTGGGCTGCGACATTCAGTTCACGCGTGAAATTTTCTCGGAGACTCCTGAGGTTGGTCGCTGGAGCTACAGAGTTTGTTCTTTGTGCAACGTTTTTGAAAGGCTGCCCTGCCGAAAGAGACTGTGCCATATGGGATAAAACATAGGGCAATGAAGTTGAGCCTCTTGCAGTTTAAAGCACGTCAAACACGGACACTTACTGCAACCAATGAGCACACAATTATAACAGCAGAAATGAGATGTCTTAGGAGATCTGCGAGAGTAACCATGAAAGATAGAATTAGGAATGAGGAAATTAGAAGACGACTAGGTCTGAAACCAGTCGTACACTTCATTAAAGAACAACAGATTAAATGGTTTGGCCACCTCACAAGAATGGCTTGGTACCATCATGTCACAACGAGCCACACTGAATAAAAAGTAATGGATACAAAGCAAGGGGGAGACCACATGAAAGATGGAGTGATAGTATCAAGAACAACCTCACAGAAATAAATACCAACTTACAAAGAGCATTAGAAAGAGCACATACAATATCCTTACTATTCTCCTAGTTCTTTTAGCAAGCAAGATACCAGTTCTTTTAATAAACAACAAAATAAAATTTAAAAAAATTTTTATAATATATTAAGTGAAATGAACATGTACCTCTTTGAGGCCAACGACCCCAACCAGGCGACCAGAACTGGTAACAAATGCATGATTTAGACCCAGCAGTGAAAACAGGGAGTGCACCTGTAGACAAACCAACAACATATGTGTCATGTTATGTTATCTTGAATGATGTCACTACACACCAGACATTCACATGTGTGTTCAGCCTTCTGATGTAGCAGCCATCTCAAGGTATCTCTGCTCACTGTTACCATGAGGAGTTTACGATATCTCCTTCTCTTAACCTTGACTCAAATAGTAAGATGAGAAAGGTGAAGACAGGCATGCTTCGGGCAGAGTGACATGTTTCCATGAAACAATTAAATATAGAGAATATCTGTTGGATTTTCCACTGGACATCCTGGTGTGGTGGGACACTAGTAGGGGGACAGAATGACTGGGTCTGCACTCCTCAGTGGGGTAATGGTGGATGATCAGGCAGATGTGGTGGGTCCACATTTGGAATCATGTGTGCAGTGCAGATCAATGATAGATCATCATGGCCAGGAGAGAATGGTGCTGCAGGGAGTGACCAAGGATCTGACGACACCCAAAACTCTGAGGAAGGATGAGACAGACATATAATCAGATTGCTACTGGCAACATTATAATTTGGAGTCTTCACTGGCTGTTGCAGAATGAGGACGGAGCACGTATGGGAATGTCCAGGGTGTTGCGATGTCAGCTCTTGACTCAATTCAGCTCTCTTAACCCCGAAGTCGCCATCAGTATGCTGGTCCTAGGCTTCAATCCTAGTTCATGCAATCTGGCTGGCATCACACGCTCGCCAGTAAATGCCAGCCAAGTATATAATGTATTGACATGTATCTGTCCTGTCCATGCCTCTTCCCATTTATATTTGTGCATTATTTGTCAGCCAGGTCCGCACGTTCATGATCTTTAACTTAGTCATGTCCGAGTGTGTACATCAAAGTGATTGATGTGAAGCACAACTTCTGAATGCTGTCTATTTATTTAGAGCAGAGACTGACAGTAACTATGCTACTCTTTTTTTAATGTTACTTGTATCTATGTCACTCTTATCTATATTACTCTTATGTGCATTACTCTTATTTGTGTTACTCTTATTTGTGTTACTCTCGTCTCTGTTACTCTGGTCTATGTTACACTTGTGTCTGTTCAAGATGGCGACGGACGGTCGTGTTGTTTTGTGTTCGTTAACTTTTTCGCGTAGGGGATGGATTTATTCATCTCTTGCGTGTAATTGGTGTGCCAGGATGTAAAACCAGGAGTTTTTACTCAAGATCTGCGCGGGTGCTACGGAGTTCGTGCATCGAGCGAAGCCATCCTTGAGGTAATCTTCGGCAGCGTGTGTGGTGTTTTCAGTCTGTGTTTACGTTTTTTTCAACATGGCGGAACAACGTGTGTTTTTCGTGCGGTCAGCAGTCAACATACCGAAGCGGCGTGGTAGCCGCGCAGGGAAAAAGAAGCAAGGTAAGCGTGGAGGTTTGAGGCGTTTTAGACTCAAGTGTCACCGACTAGGACTCAGGAATATCCGTATTCTATATTGGAACTGTGCCAGTGTAAAACAACGGGGCTCTATTTTAGAAACCCTAGTTTACAGGAACGACATTGTAGCACTCCAGGAGACGAGACTGGGCGATCAGCTACTCCGAATTGCCGGCTTCAAATGTTTCTACAACAGACGACATCTGGGAACGGCGATTCTCGTTCGCGACAGCATGGTGGCGTCAGAGCTAGACATGTCCAGTTGGGACAGTGACGATATACAAATACAGGCGTTGAGAGTTCATTCCAGTATACCATTCGTGGTGGTTAATGTTTATGCCCGCAATGCCAGTGTGGACGCCCAGAAGTGGCAGTGCTTAAGTGGCATATTAGGCCACGAGAGAAATGTTATTTTCTGTGGTGACTTCAACGCTAAAGGCAGATCATGGGGAAACACTTCCTCCAATACACAAGGGGAGGAGCTCGAGACTGCACTGGAAACCATCGACCTGGTTTGTATCAACAGTGGCTGTGTCACCAGGACAGCAAGCCGTCCGGGCGATGAGGACAGTGCTATTGATCTGGCGCTAGTTTCACCTTCACTCACTACAGTGTGTAGATGGGGTGTCCTAGGACACCATGGCAGCGACCACCACCCGTGCAGCATACTGGTGGAGAAAGGCAGAACCAGGCAGCACAAGCTAAAGGTAAAGACGTTCCAGTATGACAGTACAGGGCAAGATGTGGTGAGTAAAATAAGACGTGACAAGCGCAGAACGTTTCAGGGCAGGAAAAAAAGCTGGGAGCAGCCACCGTGGTGGAGTTTCGAGGTGGAGAAGGCTTGGGTGGATAAGCGTAGTGCTGTAAGGAGATGGCAAAATGCCAAGAAGAACAGAGCTGGTCATCCTAGTCCCTGCTTGCACTTAGAAAGAGAGATGCACACAAAAGTAAGCTACTTCAAAAAACTGGTCAAGGTTGTTAAAAGCGAAAAATGGCAGAGGTGTGTCAAAGGGTAAGCACAGACAAGTCACTGAAATTGTTCTGGCGACTACATAAAAGCATGAGTGGTGTAGTCAAGAATAAGAGCATTTCTGACTTCCAAGGTGCTGACCTCATCTGGCAGAGGACTGACGAGGACAAGGGCAAAGCCTCTTTGAACGCTACCTTGAGCAAAGCAACCAGACAGACATGGGAGGCCGAAATCTGGCCAAGGAGGTCACCTCAGACAGATGCAAGGCCCAGAACACTTCGGATGAAGACACAGTGACAGTGAAAGAAATCAAGGCTGTGCTTCGACGATCAAAAAACAGTGCTCCAGGTCCTGATGGCATAGGATACGACGACATAAATAGGTGTACCGACAATGGGCTAGAGAAACTAGCAGACATGTACAACAACAGTATAGGGAGTGCTAGCATCAAGGAGGAATGGTTACACAGCTATCTGATTCCCTTGCCGAAGCCTGACAAAGACCACACAAAAATTCAGGGATATCGAATTATAACCATGCAGAATACAATAGGCAAGCTGCTGGAGAAGGTAATTGCCAGGAAAATAATCAAGCCAACTAGAGAGGCAAGGTGTTTTCCCACCCACCCTGGGTGGGTACCGTCCAAAAGAGAGAAACATGGACCAATGCAGCAGTCTTTGCCCAGGATGTCTATGAAGGAAATTAAAAGAGGGGTGGCCAAACAAGAACACTAACGCAGGAAGCCAAAGAAGATTTATAAAACCAACACAGAAACTGGCGTCGTAGCCGCTACAACGTTGCGGGATTTGCTGAGGAGGGGATCCGAGCACTTATGGACTGAATGGTTCGATGTGCAATGAGGATGATCTGTCGACTAACTAACTAACTCTTGTCTTTGTTACACTTGTGTCTGTTACTCTTATTTGTGTTACTCGTCTCTGTTACTCTGGTCTATGTTACACTTGTGTCTGTTACTCTTGTCTTTGTTACACTTGTGTCTGTTACTCTTATTTGTGTTACTCTTGTCTCTGTTACTCTGGTCTATGTTACTCTTATTTGTGTTTTGAGCACGGTCTGCGGGATTACAAATTGCATTCTAAACCACTTGGTCACAGAGCGGACATCTACTGTTAACATCCATAGTATTCATCATAAATAACAAAACAAGAAACAATGCAGGCACATGTATTTGATAGAAACAATTAGAGAACAGATGTGTAGAATCAACAAAAGCTACTGACTTTGTGAAGCGATGTCCTCTCCACGAGCTGGAATGGAGCGGGATCAATCTGGACACCTTCCCAGTCGATGGGCTGGCTGAGCTGGTCCTGCTCCCAGGCTTCTTGCTGTCAGGGGAAAGACACACAGGCATCAGGGAAGTCTTCATCTTTTCAATTAGTAATTTATCTATCCAATAAAATAACTATGTCAATCATTTGGGTGCAATCTCCAGAATGAAGGATGGCTGTAATGGATCTCTACTACTATCTGTCTCTTGCCTTGATTGTACATTTTATGAGATTGCTGTTCATCCATTTTTTGATGTTATCTTCCCATTTGTATAATTGTCTACCTTTTGCTTGCTTGCCTTCAATGTTACCCTCCCGTATGGTTTTTATTATAAAGTTATTAAAAAAAAAACATCACAGTGCATCCACTTATGAAAAATATAGTTATTTTTATGTAAATAATTTAAAGCAATGATGGTGATAGGGCAGAGGTGAACATGGCAGTGGAAGTTGTTGTGATGATGATGTTGTGATGTTGGTGGTGATGTTAGTCCTGGTGATGTTGATGGAAGTATTGATGATGATGCTGCTGTGGTGATGATGTGGTGGTGGTGATGATGTTAGTGGTGATGGTGTTGATGATAATGTTGATGAAAGTGGTGATGATAGAAGTGGTGTTGATGTTGAAGGTGATGTGGATGGAAGTGGTGATGATGATGATGCTGTGGCGGTGGTGATGATGACGATGCTAGTAGTGATGATGATGTTGATGGTGAAGTTGATGGAAGTGGTGGTGATGATGTCAGTGGTGTTGATGTTGAAGATGATGTGGATGGAAGTGGTGATGATGATGATGCTGTGCTGGTGGTGATGTTAGTAGTGATGATGATGTTGATGGAAGTGGTGATGATGACGATGCTGTGATGGTGGTGATGATGATGATGTTAGTAGTGATGATGATGTTGATATTGATGGAAGTGGTGATGATGATGATGCTGTGGTGGTGGTGATGATGATGATGTTAGTAGTGATGCTGATGTTGATGTTGATGGAAGTGGTGATGATGATGATGCTGTGATGGTGGTGATGATGATGATGTTAGTAGTGATGATGATGTTGATGTTGATGGAAGTGGTGATGATGATGATGCTGTGGTGGTGGTGATGATGATGATGTTAGTAGTGATGCTGATGTTAATGGAAGTGGTGACGTTGATGGAATTGGTGATGATGATGATGCTGTGGTGGTGGTGATGATGATTATGTTAGTAGTGATGATGATGTTGATGGTGATGTCGATGGAAGTGGTGTTGATAGAAGTGGTGTTGATGTTGAAGATGATGTGGATAAAAGTGGTGATGATTGCTTGCTTGTGTTCATTGGCTTGAGCTCCAACGTGAAGTCCTGTATGTCGGATGAAGACATCCTGTTGTCCAACATCAATGTGATGTTATACAGGACCTGAGGTTTGCGTGAGTAACCGTTGTCCCATGTCTGGCTTATTGGTGTGCAGACTGGTGGTTCCTCGCCATACAGGCAGACACTCTCCAACTTTGGAGGATAGTGGTGATGATGATGTTGATGGTGATGTTGATGGAAGTGATGGTGGTGATGTTAGTGGTGTTGATGTTGAAGATGATGTTGATGGAAGTGGTGATGATGATGTTGATGGTGATGTCGATGGAAGTGATGGGGTGATGTTAGTGGTGTTGATGTTGAAGATGATGTTGATGGAAGTGGTGATGATGATGTTGATGGTGATGTCGATGGAAGTGGTGTTGATAGAAGTGGTGTTGATGTTGAAGATGATGTTGATGGAAGTGGTGATGATGATGTTGATGGTGATGTTGATGGAAGTGATGGGGTGATGTTAGTGGTGTTGATGTTGAAGATGATGTTGATGGAAGTGGTGATGATTTAGAGGATTGTTATGACTCAGTGTTGTCTATCCACACATTAAGAAAAAACACACACACACTCACATACAATACATATCTTCTATTCCCATCTCTCTCTCAATCTCTCTCTGTCTCACTCTCTCCCACCCACACAGTTAAAATCCATATCCCCTGTCAACATCTCAAAGACACCTAATTTCCTCAACAATGTCACCAAACAATGACACCCTCCTGTCTTCTGATTACTCACATCCTCAATTGGCTGATTCCTCATCTTGAATGGCTTTGACTCCCCAGTCTGAAGTACAAACAGAATGTGTTCAATTTGACAACAAAACTGTTTCATATTTTGTTATGTTCCTGATCATCTACTTTTATTATGGTATAATTTCTCTCTCTCTCTCTCTCCTCTCTGTTTATCTCTCTGTCACCCCTGTCTTTCTCACTGTGTCTGTCTGTTTCTCTATCTGTGTCTGTCTTTCTCTGACTGTCTCTCTGTGTTTGTCTGTTTCTCTATCTGTGTCTGTCTTTCTCTGACTGTCTCTCTGTATTTGTCTGTTTCTCTATCTGTCTGTTTTTCTCTGACTGTCTCTCTGTGTTTGTTTCTCTATTTGTCTGTCTTACACTGACTGTCTCTCTGTGTTTGTCTGTTTCTCTATTTGTGTTTGCCTTTCTCCATCTGCCTCTCTGTCTTTTCACTGTTTCTGTCTGTCCATTTCTCTATCTCTGTCTGCCTCTCTGTGTCTCTCTGTCTGCCTCTCTGTGTCTCTCTGTGTTGCTTAAATCTGTCTCTCTGGGTTTTTTTTTCTACTCAAGGTGTAGAGGTATATTGTGACTCTGGAGCGCAAAGTGGTATAGTATATTTCTTCACTGTGGAGTGTATAGAGGACATTAACATAATGTGGTATAGTACATTTTTTCACCGTGGAGTGTAAAGAGGGAATTAACACAATGTGGTACACTATATTTCTCCACTGTGGGGGGTATAGAGGAAATTAAAACCTCTTGGTACTGTACATTTAGGAGAAAATACAGTATTTTAATCCTCTTCTACACTTTGGTGTAGACAGGAATAATATCTTACTCAGGATACTTAGCATTCCCAAAGGGAGTAGACTGCTGCCGAGCTGATACTACTAGATTAGTTGACCAGACTACACCTCGCATGTCAGGATAACTATTCTTTTCTCTTATCTCTTTGTTTGTTGTTTATTGGTTTTGGGTTTAGTTTGTCGGTGAAGGCTTTGATTGAAATAGTTCACTTGTGACCGCATGTGCTTTTACATTCGTAAAGCTTCTCAGTCATATTTTGTGTTTTTATTTGAAAATCTAGCAGGGTTTTTTTAAAACTAGGGATGGAGCGGCTGGTGAACAAGGAAGCTGGCGACTTCAGCTCATAAAGACTGTATGCTAGATGATTCACTGACCTTTTTGACTTTCTTGTACAAGTTTGGTAAGCTGCCTTTCTGTGGAGAAAACAAGAACATGTGTCTTTACTGTTATTCAGGGGATGACTACATTACTTGATTCTTTCTTTGCCTGGTAACTGACTATAAGTATATATACATGGGGGAGAGTAGTGTGTGTGTTTGTCTGCCTGCCTATGTGTGTGTGTTTGTATGTGTGAGTGTATATATGCATGCCTACATGTGGGTGTTGTGTGAGTGTGTATGTGTTTATTTTGTGTGTGTGATGTGTATGTATCTATTTCTGAGTGAAGGAGTGTATGTGTGTGCTTTGCTTTATGTATGAATGAGGATATATGGGCGAGAGAGAGAGAGAGAGAGAGAGAGATAGAGAGAGAGAGAGAGAGAGATAGAGAGAGAGAGATAAGGTATGTATGAGCAAATGTTTGTTAATGTGTGCTTGTGATTGTGAGTGGCTATATGTGCATGCAAGGGAGTGCGTATCTATGAGTTACTGAGTGGGTGTATAACTGTGAAAGTTTGTGTAAATGATGTGTGTATGTAGGTATGTATGTATTTATACATACGTGCGTGTGTGGATGTGTGTGTGTCACGCGCACGTGCATGCTGCGCATGCATGCCAGCCTGTCTCATTACATGGTAATATGCATTGTTTATGTTCAGAACATTCATCTGACAATGTTTTTTATATGTGAATGTAACATGCACAAAAGATAACTGATGTATGACAGATGAGTGACTGGAAGGGTTGAATGTAAGATGGACCTGTGTGCCCAAAATGTGAACCTTTGAAATAATGTTTGTTTGTTCCTCAGTATCTCCCTCAGTTGATTAATCTTCTTTAGCCCCTACCTAGTCTTTACTCTGCCATAACGAATACAAAAACACAACCAGAGGGGAAGTGTGGAAAGGAAGACAATGCTACATGCGGGTGGACAAGATCCAGAGATGGATCGCAAGACGTTTGTATGAATGTAATGTGGAGATTCAGAATAGAGTGTTAGAGACTCATTGCAGCTATCGTTCAAAGTAAGGCAGCGTCTGATGATGATGATGATGATGCTGATGCTGATAACTCACTTCTGATACAGGCAATAAACACACACTAGAAAGATGTGAATTAACAGCAAACAACTTACATTGATATGGTAACTCACTTCTGGTACAGGCAACAAACACACACTAGAAAGATGTGAATTAACAGCAAACAACTTACACTGATACAATAACTCACTTCTAGTACAGGCAACAAACACACACTAGAAAGATGTGAATTAACAGCAAACAACTTACACTGATACAATAACTCACTTCTGGTACAGGCAACAAACACACACTAGAAAGATGTGAATTAACAGCAAACAACTTACATTGATGGTGTATGGTCTGTCCTCTAATATACTTTCTTTTCTCTGTTCAGAAAGTTTTCGGTAAAAGTTGTTCATGTCGTCTGGTGAAAGAAATTGATATTCATTTAGTCTTTCCTCTTCTAAACTATAAGTATCTTACCCTATTTTTGGGGGGTTTTTCCTCTTTTATTCTGGATAAAGAAAATATCTATGCTCTTGTTTAGCCTTTCCTCCTCTTCTACCCTGGGATGTAGAGGTAGCTTACAGTCTTGTTTATTCTATCCCTCCACTACTCTGACATGTTTAGCTACCCTATAACCTTGTTTATTCTATCCCCCACTACTCTGACATGTTTAGCTACCCTATAACCTTGTTTATTCTTCTTCTTCTTCTTCGTTCATCCGGAGTTTTTTTCCGGACGTGATTGCGTTGTGCCTGTTTACAGCAGAGCTGCGTTCTTGCGCCGTTAGGCCGACACATGCGACTTCTGCGTGCATTTGTTGACCGGGTTAACCTTCCCGGGACCTTGTTTATTCTATCCTCAGCTACCCGGGGGCATAGTGGTATTTTAGAAAGTTGTTTATTACACATCCCTCTACCCTCCGAATGTAGAAGAAATTGCACGGTTGTTACTTCTTCCTATTTTACCCTGGAAAAACATGTAACTTAAGATAATTTTAAAATCTTTCCTCAATTACTCTGTGGTGTGGAGATACCATTAATTCCTGTTTAGTTGATTCTATTATATTCTACAAAATATTTTCTTTTCTTCCAGCTGATCTCTTTTCATTCCTAGCTTCTCTATGATGGCTGCAACAGTATGCTTTCCTTTCCACAAAATGTTTATTGCAACCCGATTATGAAGCTTGATCAAATGAAACACTTGCAATGACTTTATAGTTGTTACATATCCTTTACAGGATGTCGCAATCAACCCCTACATGTTTTGGCTGTTTGCGATTCCTTGGCAACTTTACATTCAGTAGTTTGCCATTGCTTTCTGAACGACCAGCACTCATACCATTTTATAAAAACCAATGCAAGGCAGTCTTCTGCCAAATCTCCCATAGCTGTGTTCCTACGGCATGTAGGATTACGAACTGCATCTGTAACCCCTCCAACACAGAACCGGCTATGACTTGAATACAAACGTATATGGATGTTCGTCCATCAAGAATAATGATGACCATTCATTTCATCCAAGTTTGTCCATCAGGAATGATGAAGACAAAAGGATGAAGAATGACTTGCGCGATGAATTTGTTTACAGTGAGGAAGAGCTGCGCAACAAACATATAAAAGGTATATCAACAGGTGTGACAGAATCAAACAAAGGTATATCAACAGGTGTGACAGAATCAAACAAAGGTATATCAACAGGTGTGACAGAATCAAACAAAGGTATATCAACAGGTGTGACAGAATCAAACAAAGCAACTGTAAGAACACCAGCATGCATCTGTGCTTGTCAGAAGACGTCATCGTGGGCATTCTGACATGCATCCTACGGCTGAGGGAGACGGCGGATTTTGTCTATGAAAAAAAGGATTGTTGGTGCTCACTGACCCATGTGGTCACCACAGGCATGTTGGCATTGGTGTGGAATTGTTTTCCCTCTACTCTGTTTTTAAGGATCTGAACAAATGAAAGTCACATGGTGACAGATCAGGACCGCAGACTGGGTGTAGCAGAACTTCCCGCCTCTTCCACGCTAACGCTTCCATCACAGTGTCCGCGATACGTGGACTGCAGGGTCTTGAGCCTGAGGATTTAATGCCGCCTGGCCAGTGCAGTCACCACAAACTGTGCAGGTCAGGGTTTTCTTTTTGATTCCGACAATAAAAAAAATCCACACCTTACTAAGGATTCGAACCCGGAATTTCCGGGGGAGAGCACAGCATTCTTGCCACTTGGCCAGCCGCTCATTGTATACCACACTGAATAAACAAAATCAGACAACACATAAGAAGCAGATATTTGTTCACCTTAGACTGAAAACATCAGACAAGGCACAAGAAGCAGGTATTTGTTTAGTCTGGACTGAAATCTAATGTAATAAATCACACACATTAAATGTTGGAAAGACAACCGCCAGGATAACTTGCAATGAGCACCCGGAAACGGCTAATGAAAGTAGAACATTATATTCAACTATAAGAAAGTAGAACATTATATCCAATTATAAGAAAGTAGAACATATGTCGGTTCCTAAATCAATCAATCCATCAATCAATCAATCCAATTATGATAAAGTAGAGCATTATATTCAACTATAAGAAAGTAGAACATTATATGCAACTATAAGAAAGTAGAGCATTATATTCAACTATAAGAAAGTAGAGCATTATATTCAACTATAAGAAAGTAGAACATTATATGCAACTATAAGAAAGTAGAGCATTATATTCAACTATAAGAAAGTAGAACATTATATGCAACTATAAGAAAGTAGAGCATTATATTCAACTATAAGAAAGTAGAGCATTATATTCAACTATAAGAAAGTAGAACATTATATGCAACTATAAGAAAGTAGAGCATTATACTCAATTATAAGAAAGTAGAGCATTATATTCAACTATAAGAAAGTAGAACATTATATGCAACTATAAGAAAGTAGAGCATTATATTCAACTATAAGAAAGTAGAACTTTATATTCAACTATAAGAAAGTAGAGCATTATATTCAACTATAAGAAAGTAGAGCATTATATTCAATTATAAGAAAGTAGAACATATGTCGGTTCCTAAATCAATCAATCAATCAATCAATCAATCCAATTATAAGAAAGTAGAGCATTATATTCAACTATAATAAAGTAGAACATTATACTCAACTATAAGAAAGTAGAGCATTATATTCAACTATAAGAAAGTAGAGCATTATATTCAATTATAAGAAAGTAGAGCATTATATTCAATTATAAGAAAGTAGAACATATGTCGGTTCCTAAATCAATCAATCAATCAATCAATCAATCCAATTATAAGAAATTAGAGCATTATATTCAACTATAAGAAAGTAGAACATTATATGCAACTATAAGAAAGTAGAGCATTATATTCAACTATAAGAAAGTAGAGCTTTATATTCAACTATAAGAAAGTAGAACATTATATGCAACTATAAGAAAGTAGAGCATTATATTCAACTATAAGAAAGTAGAACTTTATATTCAACTATAAGAAAGTAGAACATTATATTCAACTATAAGAAAGTAGAGCATTATATTCAACTATAAGAAAGTAGAGCATTATATTCAACTATATGAAAGTAGAACTTTATATTCAACTATAAGAAAGTAGAGCATTATATTCAACTATAAGAATGTAGAGCATTATATTCAATTATAAGAAAGTAGAACATATGACAGTTCCTAAATCAATCAATCAATCAATCAATCCAATTATAAGAAAGTAGAGCATTATATTCAACTATAAGAAAGTAGAACATTATACTCAACTATAAGAAAGTAGAGCATTATATTCAACTATAAGAAAGTAGAACATTATATGCAACTATAAGAAAGTAGAGCATTATATTCAACTATAAGAAAGTAGAGCTTTATATTCAACTATAAGAAAGTAGAACATTATATTCAACTATAAGAAAGTAGAACATTATACTCAACTATAAGAAAGTAGAGCATTATATTCAACTATAAGAAAGTAGAACATTATATTCAACTATAAGAAAGTAGAGCATTATATTCAACTATAAGAAAAGTAGAGCATTATATTCAATTATAAGAAAGTAGAAACATATGTCGGTTCCTAAATCCAATCAATGCAATCAATCCAATTATAAGAAAGTAGACATTATACTCAACTATAGAAATTAGAGTATTATATTCCAGACTATAAGAAAGTAGAACATTATATGCACCTTTAAGAAAGTAGAGCATTATATTCAACTATAAGGAAAGTAGAGCTTTATATTCAACTATAGAAAGTAGAACATTATATTCAACTATAAGAAAGTAGAAAACATTATATTCAACTATAAGAAATGTAGAGCAATTATATTCCAACTATAGAAAGTAGAACTTTTATAATTCAACTATAAGAAAGTAGAACATTATATTCAACTATAAGGAAAGTAGAACTTTATATTAACTATAAGAAAGTAGAGCTTTTATATTCACTATAGAAAGTAGAACATTATATTCAACTATAAGAAAGTAGAACATATATATTCAACTATAAGACAGTAGAGCATTATATCAACTATAAGAAAGTAGAACTTTTATATTCAACTATAAGAAGTAGAGCATTATATTCAACTATAGAAAGTAGAGCATTATATTCAACTATAAGAAAGTAGAACATATATTCAACTATAAGAAAGTAGAGCATTATATTCAACTATAAGAAAGTAGAACATTATATCCAATTATAAGAAAGTAGAACATATGTCGGTTCCTAAACAAATAAATAAATAAATAAATAAATAAATAAATCCAATTATAAGAAAGTATGAACATTATATTAAACTATAAGAAAGTAGGGAAACATTACATGCAACTATAAGAAATTAGAACTTTATATTCAGTTATAAGAAAGTAGAGCATTATATTCAACCATAAGAAAGTAGAACATTATATTAAACTATAAGAAAGAGATAGACAATGTTCATTGGTCATGTGATGAGAAGTAAAGCATTGAAAAATATCGTGAGGACAGAACAAAATTAGTGGAAAAGGAAACAGATGCAGTGTGAGAGAAATGATTTTGGATGGCCCAAGACTGTGCGCAGAGGTATAACATCAGTAGATAGGGCCCAGAACACCAAAGATCAAGGTCTGTGGAGATACATGAACCTACACCAGTTAGCAAGGAGTATTATAATAAGAGCAACAACATCAGACCACACACAACAAACACACCTTTAAGATCTCCAGTGCTATGAGCTCTGTGATGAGAGCAACAACATCAGACCACACACAACAAACACACCTTTAAGGTCTCTAGTGCTGTGAGCTCTGTGATTAGAGCAACAACATCAGACCACACGCAACAAACACACCTTTAAGATCTCCAGTGCTATGAGCTCTGTGATGAGAGCAACAACATCAGACCACACACAACAAACACACCTTTAAGGTCTCTAGTGCTGTGAGCTCTGTGATTAGAGCAACAACATCAGACCACACACAACAAACACACCTTTAAGGTCTCTAGTGCTGTGAGCTCTGTGATTAGAGCAACAACATCAGACCACACAGAACAAACACACCTTTTAGGTCTCCGGTGCTGTGAGCTCTCTCCAGCTTGGGCCCAGAGGAAGACTTTTTCAGTATGGATCTGAGAGGAGCGTGCACGGTGTAGTAGTTGCTCTGGCTGTCTGTGGTCCCGTGGTAGTCTGTCTTCTGTCCTGGCTGTGAAAGAGGCAACCAATGTTTCACATACTGCAGTGGTTGGTAGATTTCAGTTAACAAGAGATATAGCACCAAGTTCAATCCATTAGTGTGGATACATCAACTAGGACAAAGATTTCAGGAACTAGAAGATATTTATGGTTACACTAAAAACAACACATTACAGTGAAGTGTACCTGCATCCACAAGCATTGTGTGAGGAGGACCCTTAGCATACACACTTTGGTACAGAGAGGGGAGCTAAGCATGTATGGACTTATCTGAAGTGCAGCAATGTTGGCTCTGTAACCAGAAGCAAAGAAATGTCCGTTGCAGGATGTTGCGATCAACCCTAGCTTGATTCTCTAGGCAATTTTAGGTTCAGCACTTTGCCATTTTTATTAAACGGAGATGTCAATATGTAAATCCACTGACTGGACATGTATCAGAAAACAGCAGGTTAAATGGTTTGGCTATATAACTAGATTACCAACTAAGAGTATACCTCAACAAGCAATAATGTACAGATGGCAGCAGAGGAAGAGGCCGACCACGTAAACAATGGATAGAGGGAATCACAGAGACCATGGGAACCTCGATATATGAAGCCCATACACAGGCACTCTCCCGCTGTTTATGCTTCACCTCGACACCGCAAGGTACAAGAGGAACACGATGAGATGAGATGAGACTAGTGTCAAGGTCTCACATCCGAGGTTGCGACGCGTTGTCTGTACCAACGCCAGACAACATAACAACACGCAACCCTGAGTGATGTTAAACACTGCAAAGGGAATGCGGCGTCTTCGACGACGCCCGTATAAGCAGCCAAGCACAGCAATTGAGCGAAGCTTAAACGACCGCTGGTCAGCAGTACACCCCGTGAACCTTGCAGGGGTCACACCAGCTGACGTGAGCGTGTAGCGTGTAGAACGCCAGGACTGGCAGACGGGTTTAGGTGTTTGAATGGACAGGTCGCATGGGTATGCGAGGAGTGTTTGAATCTGCATTGAGAGCTAGCCTGTACGACAGTGGGAGACTGGTTCGAACGCTTGAATAGTTTGACTTGTAAGTGAGATGTTTATTGCTTGCATGTATTATTATGTATTGTAGTGATATTGTTCATGCCGTAATGATTGCTATGGATTGTCATTGCGCGATGTTTGTGCTATAATAAATGCAGCGCGTAAATAAAGCTTGTGAATGATACTTTCGGATATTCACTTCGTGTGATGTGATAGTTTGATATTGCTTCACACTTGCCAGAAAACGAGTACTTATCTTGCTCTACGCAAGACTCTGACAACTAGCATGTGGAATAAACCCACTACCCCTCCGTAAGTGCACAGCAAGTGTAAGCACAAGCACCATGCTGGCCTGTCATATTTCCATGGGGGAAGGGGGCAACCACACACACACACACATGCTAGTATGCTCGCACACACACACAGAAAGAGAGAGAGAGAGAGACAGAGAGACAGAGAGAGACAAACCTCATAACAGTATACATAGAAAGTCCTTCTGCTATAACCCACAGGGCAAAAGAAACAGACAGAGACTAAGCACACAGAGAAGAGATGTAGGAACAGTTTTGAATAATAGAGAGAGGACATGAAGGCAGCTGCAGGAGACAGGACATGAAAGGATGGCAGGGTGTGGGTGGGCAGAGGGCGCAAAGTCCAAAGGGTGATAGAAGGCAGAGAAGAGGAAACAACAACAACATCACTACAAGATGAATTCCAGAGAGGACTGCACAGCCATGATTTTGAATAACGAAGACACAAACCATATATAGTAAGATTTATTGCCTGGCACATTTTGCTGCATCTCATCATGATTGCCTATGTCCGCCCCAAGCTAGGCACATGAAGGTGAGTCAGAAGAAGATATCAGCAGGTCAGCTTGGCAGAATGGATAAGAACACTTGCTCTTAAACATCCAGTGTGCTAATACCTAGGTAGCGGGTTCACACGTCAGTTTGACTAAAATTATGACTTCTCATTCTTGATTTAGGGGATGTAAATTACAAGTACCTCTGAAGTTACAGTGGGCTCGTCTGATGGCGAGGGAAATTGGTAATAGAGAAAGCTAATCCATGCATAACAATCATTCCAGTGCACTAGAAGTTGTATCACGTGTATGGACTACATTTGAGAGAGAGCGAATGCAAAAAGAAAAATTCTAATGGATAAAAACCACTGTGTTTTCAAAATGGAAATAGCAAATGCTCTGAGCAGGAAAATGTGAACAGTATACATTGCACTTTATTAACAGGGGGAGGGGGGGTCAGTCTCTGTCGTGAAGTTATCTACCTCCTGCTCTAAAGGCCATGAGTTCGTTCCCCAGACTGCACTGCTCAAACCCCGAGTGCAATTTTTCAGGAGGCACCTGAGTGGTCCTCACTGAAGCCAAGATGCTCTCGGCATGTGGCTTGCCAGTCTGTGAGGACAGACCAAGCCAGATGAGGTAAATCCAGTGCAATGAACTAGAGTCTCTAGTCTTGGGTGCTTTCATAACATGAACAACAAATACACAGATGAAGCCAAGGAACAGAGAAATTAAATTGCAGAAGACAATCAACCCTCACCACAGACAGCAGCTGCATGGGTGCATTCGCATCAGTCGATCCCCGATGTCCACCTTCTGTCATCTTTTCTTCTTCTGTTTGGTCAACTCTGGTCACCTGGAACCTGTTTCTGGTCTCTCCATCCCCTCTGTCCCCCCTCCCCAGAGGTAGGTCTTCTGCAGCATTGTCCGATACAACCGTTACTGTCGCTACTGGAGCCATGTTATGAATCAAGTTTGAGAGCAAAGACTTCACTCCGTGATTTCTGGAAACCTGCGCAGGGCTTAGCTGGATCAGCAAGACCCGCTCAAGTTCAAATCGTTGTATGGATCCCAAGAGGATCATGGACTCTGTGAGAAGATTAAAATAACATTGATTGAATGATTTAAGAATTGACATGCTGGTGTGGTGGGAAATGGGCAGACAGATTGGTTGGGTCTGCTCCCTTGGTGTGAGTATTGGTGCATGATAAGGCACGCGTAGTCAGGGCCTTTGTGGTCATGTGTATGGTACAGAAGAACAGACAGATCATCACAGCTTGGAGACAATTGTGTTGCAGGGAGTGACCCGAGGATCTGGCAGACACTCAAAACTCTGAGGAAAGGCCAGACGGACACATAATCAGACTACAACTGGTAACATTAGTATTGGGACTCTTTGCTGGCTGTTGCAGATGAGGACGGGGCATGTATGGGAATGTCCTGAGTGCTGTGATGTCGGTTCTTGACTAAACTCATGACATCATAGCCCTCAGGGCAAACCCAAAGAAGCTCTGTCTCCCGCAGCAGAGGTCACAAGTTTGAGATGCTGATAGTTTAGTGGCATGCTGATTTAAATATGTCATATTATTCCTCTTATATGCCCTTATTGCCAGACCTACACTTACATTCAAATTCAAGCACCCTTAATATTTTGTTTGATCTGTCATTGATTCTTCAACTGGCAGTCGTTCATGTGTATGTAGTCTTCCGAATGTTTGCCTTATTAATTGCAAGTATTCCAGCTACTAGAGCTCTTAAAATTACTTGCACGTCCATTATAGGACAGGTGGAGAGACAATGTCCAGTAATTGTGTACAGGTGTACACAGGTGTGGAGACAATGTCCAGTAAGTGTGTACAGGTGGACGCAGGTAGAGAGACAATGTCCAGTAAGTGTGTACATGTGTACGCAGGTGGAGACACAATGTCCAGTAAGTGTGTACAGGTGTGCGCAGGTGTGGAGACAATGTCCAGTAAGTGTGTATAGGTGTACTAGGTGGAGAGACAATGTTACTTGGAGACAATGTCCAGTAAGTGTGTATAGGCATACTAGGTGGAGAGACAATGTCCAGTAATTGTGTACAGGTGTACGTAGGTGGAGAGACAATGTCCAGTAAGTGTGTACAGGTGTACGCAGGTGGAGAGAGAATGTCTAGTAAGTGTGTACAGGTGTACGCAGGTGGAGAGACAATGTCCAGTAAGTGTGTACAGATGTACGCAGGTGGATCTAATGGAGTTGAGGAAAACATCTGAAACAAGATCACCAGAAGCACAGAGATTTGGTGTAGGAGAGATGCAGAGATGTGGAAATGGACAGAGAGAGATGTGGTGGAAGCAGAAAGGGAGAGATGTGGTGGAAGCAGAAAGGGAGAGATATGGTGGAGGGAGAGGTGTGGTGGACGAGGAAGGGAGAGATATGATGATCTTGCAGTGCTGGCTACCTGACTTTTGAACTGTTGATATAACTTCCTCTATTTAGATTCTGTACCCACTGCCTCCCACTACACCTGTCCTCTCCTGCACTATTTTCTTCCATTACAATTTTGAAATTAGCATGACGGTCTTGGAATTAAGTTGTGTCTTCTAGAGAGAGTCCCCAGAGGAGGAAGTCCACAGGTAGAAAGAGAGAGTGAATGCAGAGTCCTACCCCAGGAATATTGGTACAGCTAGTCTGGCATGTATGGTACGCAGACCCTAACTCTGGTACACACCAGCAATGGTACAGATCATGAAGAGAAAATGTCAAAAATATGCTACTTAAATCAGAATCCCGGGGATACAGTATTACAGTCTAGGATTCTGAGTTAAGTAGCACATTAAAAAAAAATAATTAAATTTTCTCTTCACTGTCCTAATTTTTTCATTTTTCTTATCCCATTCTTATGCCTTAATGTATCATTACAGTGTCTTCCCCATGATTATATGTTGCGTTTTGTGTATTTATTTGTGTGCTGATGAAGACTAGTTGCCATAACGTCCTACGTTTTCCGTAATTGTGTTCCATAAAGCTGCAATACTTTGTGTTATTTTATATTATTTACATTTCCACAGCTTTACCGCAGAGCCACTAATGCTATTCATGGCATTCTAAGAATATGTCTGCAACACCCAAGAGCAACAGCCCTGACACTGCCACAGATGACAAACTGACAACAAACGGCCTTGATAAGCCTACCTTTGGAGTCTACTAGAGGGTAGGATCTGTGTTTTGTGTGGATGAGCAGCTCCTGAAGATCTCTGTAGGTCGCATCAAATGATATCAGCTTGACATCCTTGACCATGAAGTCCTCAACGTACAGCAGCCAAGCACTGAGTGAGCAGAAACAATCATCAAAACTGGATTAGAATATTAAGATTTGTTCTTTCTTTCTTTGCTCAGTTTCCACAATGAACTATCACTGACATGCTGATTTCAAAATGAACTATTTTTTTTTTCTGCATTTCCATCCTGTTTCAGGATATTGCGGTCAACATCAACATCTTTCAGCTGTAAGTTGATTCCTAGGCTAGATTACGCCACGACTTTCTGAGCGACTGGCTCCATACTCTCATAAAGCACTGGTGCGACTTGAACCGCTTCCAATTCTCGTGCATTCACGTCAACCACGAGAGTATTCGGGGTTATGGAGAAAGCTGCTAACCCCTCGGCCGGGGAACCGGCAAAATGAACTATTATTTTTAAAAATATGATTTAAAAAGTAACCATTATCAAAAATATGATTTCAAAATTAATTATTATCAAAAACATGATTTTGAAATGAACTATTACTAAAAACATGATGATTTCAAAATGAGCTGTATTAAAAGAATAATTATTTCAATATTAACTATTATAAAAAATATAATTTAAAAATGAACTTTCATGAAAACCATGGCAATTTTAAAATGAGCTATTATTAAAAAAAAAAAAAACTTGAAGGTTTCAAAATGGACTATTATCAAAAACATTATCTTAAAATTAACTATTAAAAACAGCATTATTATCTGAAAATGAACTGCTATCGAAAGACAACTATTTCCAAAATTAACTATTAGCAAACGTAACGAGCACTTCAACATGAATTAGCAGTCACCATAACGACACACAGAGTGTTAATTGACAGTCAGTCATGAACAGATGGCCTACAGTATTTCACAAGAGACAATTAATTATCAGAAACATGTCCAGAGAATATCAAAATGAACAATTAATTAACGAGAATGTGCCGAGAATAGTTATCAATCATCAAAAGTGAGAGATAGAATTGGGCATGAAGAAATGAGAAGACGACTAGGTCTAAAACAAGTAATTAAAGAACAACAGATTCAATGGTTTGGCCACGTCACAAGAATGCCCTGATAAGTCTGCCACAAAGAGCCACATTGAATAAATACAACAGATACAGAGCAAGGGGATGACCATGTAAAAGATAGAATGATGGTATCAAGAACAACGTTAGAGAAATTAATACCAACTTACAAAAGAGCATTAGAAAGTGTGTATGAAAGATCTTTACATCTCCCTCAAAAACTTCATTGAGGTAAACAGAAGAAGAGAAGAAGATCAAAAAGTACTTAATACACATGGGATCAAATGAGAACACTTACTGGCAAGTTGCCATCTTGACAGACGATAGTTTGTTACATTGTGCTTCAAGAAAGCCTAACAACTACAACACACCTGGGAAGGAGTTATACCTCTCCATAGCACAAAGCTAGGGTTGAATTGTAGAAACCATGCATCATGGTTTCCTCTCTTGGCCTGCCTAATTTACTCCAGAGGAAAGGTAATACCAATACATCTGGAACAAGACAAGCTGCAGAAGCTGCCGGATAAGCAAAACAATGCTCTAAGTGTCCGCCTGTTGGAGCTTCCATGCTAGATCAGTTGCAAACTAAGGCTTAAGGCCTGGTCTGCCCTGCCATGACATTTAGTCTTTAGGTTGCATTTCTTCGACCATTGAATAAGGTGCGTACCCTCTGCAATTACGCTTCTCCACCGAAAGCCGTGGAAACAATGTGGGGTGTCGAGTTTGGTGAGAGCTGCCCAACATTCTGCACTAACAGAGAGCAAGGTTGTACCATCTACTGTCATAGGGTAGCTCAGTAATATCTGACTCTGACCTGACAAGGTAAATGAGAACAAGTCAAATAAAACCACAACAGATTAATGGTATGACAGTGACGACCTACTTAGACTTTGTGGATATGATATCTGGCAGGTATGGAAGTTTCTTCAACTTGATGATGCTGTCGTAGAATGATGGCTGGAAGAAGTTGGCCACGGCGTTTGCTATCAACACAGCAATCTGAGGAGATAGAGAGTTTGTTAAGGTTTACAGTCAGTCATGTGCTACGTGATGCAGATGATGATGATTAGTGGTTAGAACTCTGTCCAGATATACTCAGCATTCACCCAAGTGTTACCAGGGCCATAAACGGGTCATGAAGAACAGTAACCCTGTAGACTTCCTGCACATGTGGTAACAGGTTGCTTGTTTTCGTTGGCTTGAGCTCCAACGCGAAGTCCTGTATATTGGATGAAGGCATCCTGTTGTCTTATGGGAATGTCCCGAATGCTGTGATATTGGTTCCTAAATCAATCAATCAATCAATCAATCCTGTTGTCCAACATCAGTGTGATGTCATACAGGACCTGAGGTTTGCGTGAGTATCCGTTGTCCCATGTCTGGCTTATTGGTGTGCAGACTGGTGGTTCCTCGCCTTACAGGCAGACACTCTCCAACTTCGGAGGAATCGGCGATCCCATTGACTTTAGCCAGGACCCCGAAGGGACCTGTTGCCCAGGATGCTCGACAAGGACGCGTCAATAGGTCTTGGCCAGTATATAACCCGGCCCTGGTGCCTTGGAAACACCTCTGCGTCCCTCGTAACAGGTGAAGTAGCGAGGTTGGTCTGAGACTGACTGCCTCGCACCAAAGAAACAAATGAGCCAACATTCAACTAATAGTGACTGGCTGACAAAGGGCTTGGCATGCATGGTTGTGTGTCTGAGCTTCACTAGCCTTCACTATCAAACAAATACACAACCATATAAACAAGGGAAAGACACTACAATGACAACATTAAGACATAATAACCGGATAAGAAGAATGGAACAATGAACAATGTTTTCTTAATTGTGTTCTGTAAAGTTGCATTATTCTGTGCTATTTTATATAAAGAACTGAACAAGACAAGCACAAACGGCATTCTATGAATTGAAGAACATTTTATGCAATGATTCCTTGTTCTTGGAAGTTATAAAAAGAGTTCTTGCATGTTATATAGATCCAGTTTTAACATACGGCTGCAAATCCTGGACAATTAGTACACAGGCAAAAAAATTCACAGAAGCCTCAGAGATGTGGTTTTAGAGAAGAACGGTGAAAATTAATTAGACAGTCAAAATGATAACATCAGAGACTGTGCTAAAGTTAGTTCTTACATCAGAGACTGTTATAAGGTTAGTTCTTACATCAGAGACTGTTCTAAGGTTAGTTCTTACATCAGAGACTGTTATAAGGTTAGTTCTTACATCAGAGACTGTTCTAAGGTTAGTTCTTACATCAGAGACTGTTCTAAGGTTAGTTCTTACATCAGAGACTGTACTATAGACTTTTACTTTGCGGTCTTGATAGCTGATAGTATGTAAAATAGAATTATACCTATCAATAGCACAAAGTCTGGGCAGAATTTAGAGACTATGTGTTGCCCATGCAGCATGATCCCTCTCTCGGCCTATCTAGTTTACTCCAGAGGAAAGGGAACACGTGTTTGTCTGGAACACAAGACAAGTTGCAGAAACTGCTGGATCAGCAAAGCAATGCTCTGTCTGCCAGTCAGAGCTTCCATCCTAGAACAGGTGCCGACCAAGGCGTAGAGCCTGGTCTACCCTGCCATGACATTTAGTCTTTAGGTTGCAAGCAAAATGCATTAAGGTAAGGCTTGTATCCTCCCAATTGTGCTCCTCCGCCTGAAGCCGTGGCACAATATGGGGTGTCGGGTTTGATGAGCACCACCACAGTACACTTATGTCAACTACAAAAACACATAACAAACAGAACCAACTGGAATGTTGTAGAGATTTACTAACCACTGCTGGCAGGACATGACTGATCTGGCCAGTGACCTCAAACACAATAACTGCAGTGGAGATAGTTCTGGTGACACTGCCCGATAGGCTTGCAGCACCTGGCAGATAAGGAAGAGGTCAATGTTAGAACTGCATTGAGAAAACTAGTTTACACACAACAAACAATATGTTGCATGATTTATTGCCTGGAATATTTCACTGCATCTCGTCAGGTGCATACTGCAGAGTTCTATATCATGTGAAGTGAATAAATGAATGATATGAAGGTAAGTTCAATAAGTAAGCCACAAATGGCTGTAGAAAAATAACTAATTATGAAACAACTTGAAACCAGGTTATTTTTTTTACATACATTGTTCCTTTATTTCTCAACATAATTTCCACCAACATTGATACACTTATCCCATCATTTTATCAGTCCTCCCAAACCCGCTGCATAGAACTACGTGCTTTGTTTTCATTTACCTGCCATCCCACAGAACTGTGTGACTTACTTATTGACTCACCTCTGTAACTTTTTTTCTACCCAGCTATGCACCACTTTACGGGACAAACATTCGTCAGCATAAACACTTAAAACCCACCTTGGCGGGAGACATTTCGCGAATGATGCCGAAGTTGAATGTGAAGTGAAAACATGGTTTAGAAAACAGAGCACGCAGTTCTATGCAGCTGGTTTGGGAGGACTGATAAAACAATGGGATAAGTGCATCAATGTAGGTGGAAATTATGTTGAGAAATAAAGGGACAATGTATGTATAAAAATAAACTGGTTTCAAGTTATCATATTTAGTTATTTTTCTACAGCAATTTGTGGCTTCCTTATTGACTTCCCCTTGTACTTTAGACGAAAGAATTAAAACGCCTAGTCACAGGTATTGTTCGAATGTGGAACATTTGCAAATTTAACATGAAAACTTTCTGCTTGCATAAAATTGGCTGGAACTGTCTAATTGCTAATGCTTCTTTGCTAATTTGATCAACTATTTATTGTTCGTTGAATAAAGTATACAAAACAATTTTCCTTTGTTAACATTATGGCCACAGTTTATGAGCTGTTGAGAAATCAACAAAGTGAGGGTTTATAGCCTTTCGACTGCACAGAAATTCCTGAATACTGATTACCGTATTTTATGGACTATAAGACGCTATGGACTATAAGACGCACCTTAATTTTTAAGCAATATTTAAAAAAAATAAAATTGTTACCATTTTTATAATAATTTCAAGTATAAGACGCACCTGAATTTTGGAGGCAATTTTTTAAGAAACAAGTGCGTCTTATACGCCGTAAAATACTGTAACTCTCCTTTCTGCAAACACTGGTATATATTTAGGACAAAACTAGTATTTAGAGACAAGCTTAAAATAGTGACATAAAAAGAGCAGATATGTGGAATTATGAGACAGAATCCGCCTTACATGCAGATGGCCGTAGGTTTCTACAGCTGTGACACATAAGCCAGCAACATCTAATCTATTGTTCATGCAAAATTCAACCTGACATTATCTCAATAGACAGTATTAATCTTTGAATTAACACAACACTAAACATACAATCTCACATGAAACCAACACACAACATCCAACATGACATTAACTCAATAAACAACCTGGCATTAACTCAATAGACAATATACAACTTTGAATTAACACAACACTAAACATACAATCTCACATTAAACCAACACGCAACATGAGATTAACTCAACATTCAACAAACTTGGCTTGAAACGAACACTTAACATCAAAACTGGCACTAACCTAACACACAACATCCAACCTGACAATAACCTAATACAGAACTCAACAATAACCTAACATAAAATGCAACAATAACCTAACATACAAGACCTAGCCCAACAATAACTTACTAGCCCAATGCCAACCTAACAATAACTTAACAACAATGTCTAAACAAACAATAAAATAACACACCACATCCAACCCAACAACCTAACACACAACTCAGCAACAACCTAACACCCAACCCAGCAACAATCTAACACAGAACACCCAACCCAACAATAACTTAACACACAATATCCAAATAAAGAATAACCATACACACAACACCCAGCCAAACAATAACCTAGTACAGTTGAGAACAAATCTACGAGAGACTCACCCACAACAGCATAACCACCAGGAACTATCTTTCTGACAGCGTCCCCGGCCACAATCCCATCAGGGAACCAGGCTGCCATGCTTTCTCCAACTAAACGTCCAAAAGCAGCACCTGAAACCAGTTCCACAAAACACCATGATAAATTTTCTGACTGCAACACTTGATCATCATCATCATCAGTTTCATCATCATCAGTTTCATCATCATCATCACCATGTGCCCTGCCAACTGACACACGTGTTCCTGCATCTCCACAGATCTCAGTCCACGGTGTTCTGAATCAATTCCACTTATGATATTCCCCAATTCCATCGCCCAAGTCCATCCAGCAATATTTCTCCAGTTGACCCCTGCTTCTAATGCTGCTAATATTTCCTGTGTCACTGTGTTTTTCAATGCTTGACTTTGGGATGTAAATTACAAGTACCCCAGAAGTCAGAGTGGGTTTGCATCATGGCAAAGAACTCTGGTAATAGGGAAAGCTAATCCACATGCAAAATTTAGTCCAGTGCACTACAACTAGTAGCACGTGTACGGACTAAGCTTGAGTTAAAAGAAACTGAATAAACAAAATGACCAAAGAATGATGTTTGTCGCCTTTTTATATTTGTACACAATGTTCTACTTTCACTAGTTTATATTTGTACACAATGTTCTACTTTCACTAGTATATATTTGTACACAATGTTCTACTTTCACTAGTTTATATTTGTACACAATGTTCTACTTTCACTAGTTTATATTTGTACACAATGTTCTACTTTCACTAGTTTATATTTGTACACAATGTTCTACTTTCACTAGTTTATATTTGTACACAATGTTCTACTTTCACTAGGTTATATTTGCACACAATGTTCTACTTTCACTAGTTTATATTTGTACACAATGTTCTATTTTCACTAGTTTATATTTGTACACAATGTTCTACTTTCACTAGTTTATATTTGTATACAATGTTCTACTTTCACTAGTTTATATTTGTACACAATGTTCTACTTTCACTAGTTTTGTCCAGGCAAGTGTTGTTAGTTACATTGACCGTCTAAGGTATCCGCAACATTCATCTTAGAAACCTGTTGCCTCCAACCTCTTGCTAATATGTCCATTCTTGTTCCCTGATTCACGGCCATACATTAGAACAAATTCTATATTTGAGTCATCTCTGATATTCAATACAAGTGACTTATTGTCATTTTCTGAAATGTAGGTAGTTTTTGCTGGATCTAATTTGCCCTGAATCTCTGTTACTCATCTTCCATTGGATTTTGAGATTGTCCTCGAGCAGAACAAAGACTGGTGTTGTACACATCTGAACATGTTCTTCCTGCTGTTTTCTGTCTTCAGCAACCAGCCTCTTTAGCTCAGCACAGGTCTGAACGAACGAATGACGATTGATGACCTTTGATTTTCAAAGGATCACAAATTTAACACGCAGGCCAGTCTTAGAGCACGCAGGCCAGTCTTACATTCAGCCCTTCCAACCACTCATCTTTCATACATAACTATTGTGCATGTTACATTCACATAAAAAAAAAAAAAAACATTGTAAAATGAATGCTGAGAACATAAACAATGCATATTACCATGTTATAAAACAGACAGGCATGCACACACACATACACGCACGCACAGAGACACACATATGTAAACACATACACACATTCATACATCATTTACACAGCTCACACAGTTATACACCCACTCAATAACTCACAGATACCCACTCACAAATATTTACTCATACGTAAATTACCTCTCTCTCTCTGTCTGTGCTGAACCACAATGTGCTTGCATGCCTGCGTGATGCAGATGTTTCTTAGACCACAACAGTTTCCAGCATCCATGTTATGTGACTGGGCTTATCACGTAATCATTAAAATCAAATTAGCCTTGGGAAGGATGTGAACTCATGACATCTAGGCTGGCAAGTGAGGGCAACAATCAAAATGCTACCCTTGGTCCAACTCTATTTGGTTTACATGCTAAATAATGAAAACTTGGTCCAACTCTATTTGGTTTACACTCTAAATAATGCAAACAAACTACTCACCAATAGTAAAGACAGGAACAAACACTCCAGCAGGAAGTGGTAAAGTGTTAGAAAACACAGCCATGATAAACTGAAAGCAATATATATATATATATATCACACGCACACACATACACACACACACACACACACAAAGACAGCCACAATAAACTGAACAGAAGATAAAAAAAAGTCCAGTAAAGAATCATTTCATGAGAATATCATTAGTCATCTGTAGTCATTAGTCGAGGTTCCAACTTCATGGCAATGGGTCTTCCCCATTATGCTCCGTTCCTGTGCCAGTGAATATCACACAAAATGCTCCTCACTGCCCCTTGTGAAAAGTTGAACGTACAGGGGCCTCGACAAACCAACAGGTACACTGTGCATAATGACGCGGCCAGAATGCTAACATAAAATTCCTCCATGAACAATACAGTCGATGGAAGCGGCAGTCACTAGAAAACCAGCAGCCACAAAATTACTGCATAAGGCAAAACCATTCAGTTCTGCGACACAGCGGGCTGCCATTATTCCAAACATGAGAATGACACGTCATCAGTAAGCATTTTAACATCTATGAACAGTCTCCAAGGTGAGGTGATTACACCGCCTGCTTCTCACTCCAAAGGTTGTGGGTTTGATTCTGGCCTTTGATTCTGGCCTACTTCACGGGTACAATTTTGTCAGAGACACCTGGAGGTTTTAAGTCGAGCTACAGAATTTGTACTTTGTGCGATGCTTTTGGCAGGGCATCCTGAAGTAATAAGCCATGTCATATGGGATCAAACCCGGTGCAAAGAAGCCGATCCTCTTACTTTGTACTTTGTGTGAGATGCCAAACTATGACAACCCTTGCTTGTTGGCATGGCACATAGTGATGACAATATTATTATGCATATTCTCCCACATAGACATATTTCTTCTTCTTCTTCTTCTTCTTCTTCTTCTTCTTCTTCTTCTTCTTCTTCTTCTTCTTCTGCATTCGTCCAGAAAGTTTTGGATGTAACTGCATTGTGCCTGTTTACACAGAGCTGCGATATGTGCACCTTTCGGCCGACACATCCAATTTCTTCAGGCATTTGTTAACCGGGTTATCCTTCCCGGGGCCACACACTTACATTCATGATGATACATAGTCTACATATTCCCCCACATATACTTACATCCATGATGATATATAGTTTACATATTCTATCACACATACGTACATTCATGATGATATATAGTCTACATATTCCCCCACACATACTTACATCCATGATGATATATAGTCTACATATTCCCCCACACATACGTACATTCACGATGATACATAGTCTACATATTCCCCCACACATACTTACATCCATGATGATATATAGTTTACATATTCTATCACACATACGTACATTCATGATGATATATAGTCTACATATTCCCCCACACATACTTACATTCACGATGATACATAGTCTACATATTCCCCCACACATACTTACATCCATGATGATATATAGTCTACATATTCTATCACACATACGTACATTCATGATGATATATAGTCTACATATTCCCCCACACATACTTACATCCATGATGATATATAGTCTACATATTTCCCCACACATACTTACATTGATGATGAAACATAGTCTACATATTCCCCCACACATACTTACATCCATGATGATATATAGTTTACATATTCTATCACACATACGTACATTCATGATGATATATAGTCTACATATTCCCCCACACATACTTACATCCATGATGAGTATAGTCCTACATATTTCCCCACACATACTTACATTGATGATGAAACATAGTCTACATATTCCACCCACACATACTTACATCCATGATGATATATAGGTTTACATATTCTATCCACACATACGTACATTCATGATGATATATAGTCTAGACATATTCCCCCACACATACTTACAATCCATGAATGATATATAGTCTAATATTTCCCCACACATACTTACATTGATGATGAAACATAGTCTACATATTCCCCCACACATACTTACATCCATGATGATATATAGTTTACATATTCTATCACACATACGTACATTCATGATGATATATAGTTCTACATATTTCCCCCCCCCCCCCCCCCCCCTTGCTTTAAAAAAAAAAAATGAGTATATAGTCTACATATTCCCCCACACATACTTACATCCATGATGATATATAGTCTACATATTTCCCCACACATACTTACATTGATGATGAAACATAGTCTACATATTCCCCCACACATACTTACATCCATGATGATATATAGTTTACATATTCTATCACACATACGTACATTCATGATGATATATAGTCTACATATTCCCCCACACATACTTACATCCATGATGATATATAGTCTACATATTTCCCCACACATACTTACATTGATGATGAAACATAGTCTACATATTACCCCACACATACTTACATCCATGATGATATATAGTTTACATATTCTATCACACATACGTACATTCATGAAGTCTACATATTTCCCCCCCCCCCCCCCCCTTGCTTTAAAAAAAAAATGATATATAGTCTACATATTCCCCCACACATACTTACATCCATGATGATATATAGTCTACATATTCCCCCACACATACTTACATTCATGATGATACATAGTCTACATATTCCCCCACACATACTTACATCCATGATGATACATAGTCTACATATTCCCCCACACATACTTACATTCATGATGATACATAGTCTACATATTCCCCCACACATACTTACATCCATGATGATATATATTCTACATATTCCCCCACACATACTTACATTCATGATGATACAAAGTCTACATATTCCACTTTTTGTTTTTTAAATGATATAGTCTACATATTCCCCCACACATACTTACATCCATGATGGTATAGTCTACATATTCAACCACACATACTTACATTGATGATGATACATAGTCTACATATTCCCCCATACATACTTACATTGATGATGAAACATAGTCTACATATTCCCCCACACATACTTACATTCATGATGATATGTAGTCTACATATTCTCCCACACATACTTACATTCATGATGATACATAGTCTACATATTCCCCCATACATAATTACATTGATGATGAAATATAGTCTACATATTCCCCCATACATACTTACATTGATGATGATACATAGTCTACATATTCCCCCATACATAATTACATTGATGATGAAAGATAGTCTACATATTCCCCCATACATACTTACATTCATGATGATATGTAGTCTACATATTCCCCCATACATACTTACATTGATGATGATACATAGTCTACATATTCCCCCATACATAATTACATTGATGATGAAACATAGTCTACATATTCCCCCATACATACTTACATTCATGATGATATGTAGTCTACATATTCCCCCATACATACTTACATTGATGATGAAACATAGTCTACATATTCCCCCATACATAATTACATTGATGATGAAACATAGTCTACATATTCCCCCATACATAATTACATTGATGATGATATGTAGTCTACATATTCCCCCACACATACTTACATTGATGATGAAACATAGTCTACATATTCCCCCATACATAATTACATTGATGATGATACATAGTCTACATATTCCCCCACACATAATTACATTGATGATGATACATAGTCTACATATTCCCCCATACATACTTACATTGATGATGATATATAGTCTACATAATCCCCCACACATACTTACATTGATGATGAAACATAGTCTACATATTCCCCCATACATAATTACATTGATGATGATACATAGTCTACATATTCCCCTATACATACTTACATTGATGATGAAGCATAGTCTACATATTCCCCCACACATACTTACATTGATGATGAAACATAGTCTACATATTCCCCCATACATAATTACATTGATGATGATACATAGTCTACATATTCCCCCACACATAATTACATTGATGATGATACATAGTCTACATATTCCCCCACACATACTTACATTGATGATGAAACATAGTCTACATATTCCCCACTACATAATTACATCTGATGATGATACATAGTCTACATATTCCCCCACACATAATTACATTGATAATGATACATAGTCTACATATTCCCCCATACATACTTACATTGATGATGATATATAGTCTACATATTCCCCCACAAATACTTACATTCATGATGATGTGCAGCACAAGCGTGACATACACATTAGTTAGGGAATGCTGCCAGTGTTTTAAAATGACCTCGTCGTCCAAGTTTTCCGCCTGGCCAGTTGTCCAGGTGATGTTACTGAACAGTTCGTTGATTGCCTTCTTGCCTGTGAGCTGGTGTGTGAATGAACTTGTGATAACAAACGGCTGAACCAACACACTTCTTACCACAAACACATAAATTATCTTAACAATGTTCTTTTCTTCACTTTCACTCCTTCTTCTTCACTTCCTATACTCCTTCTTCACTTCCTATACTCCTTCTTCACTTCATCCTCTTCTTTTCACTTTCTTTTTTTTTCACTTGATCGCCTTCTTCTTCACTTCCTCTCCACATTCTTCGCTTCCTCCCCTTCTTCTTCAATCAAAATCTCAAATTTGTCAACAAAATTGCCCCAGGAGTGTTAATTATTACTATTATGGTCATGTCTAGTGTCAGGACATTGGTTTTAGATTAATTTCCTAGTGATCCAGAAACTTTTATATTTTGGGAAAAATCAATGACCGGCCGCCTGTTGAAATTTCTCAATTTTGAGCTACCTCAAATTTGTCAACAAAATTGCCCCAGGAGTGCAAATTAATACTTTTATGGTCATGTCTAGTGTCAGCACATTGTTTTAGACTAATTTCCTAGTGATCCAGAAACTTTTATATTTTGGGAAAAATCCATGACGCCCTGTTGAAATTTCTCATTTTTGAGCTACCTCAAATTTGTCAACAAAATTGCCCCAGGAGTGCAAATTAATACTTTTATGGTCATGTCTAGTGTCAGCACATTGTTTTAGACTAATTTCCTAGTGATCCAGAAACTTTTATATTTTGGGAAAAATCCATGACCGGCCGCCTGTTGAAATTTCTCAATTTTGAGCTATCTCAAATTTGTCAATAAAATTGCCCCAGGAGTGCAAATTAATACTTTTATGGTCATGTCTAGTGTCAGCACATTGTTTTAGACTAATTTCCTAGTGATCCAGAAACTTTTATATTTTGGAAAAATCATGACCGGCCGCCTGTTGAAATTTCTCATTTTTGAGCTACCTCAAATTTGTCAACAAAATTACCCCAGGAGTGCAAATTAATACTTTTATGGTCATGTCTAGTGTCAGCACATTGTTTTAGACTAATTTCCTAGTGATCCAGAAACTTTCATATTTTGGGAAAAATCAATGACCGGCCGCCTGTTGAAATTTCTCATTTTTTGAGCAATCTCAAATTTGTGAACAAAATTGCCCCAGGAGTGCAAATTAATACTTTTATGGTCATGTCTAGTGTCAGCACATTGTTTTAGACTAATTTCCTAGTGATCCAGAAACTTTTATATTTTGGGAAAAATCCATGACCGGCCGCCTGTTGAAATTTCTCAATTTTGAGCTATCTCAATTTGTCAACAAATTGCCCAGGAGTGCAATTATTACTTTTATGGTCATGTCTAGTGTCAGCACATTGTTTTAGACTAATTTCCTAGTGATCCAGAAACTTGTCTTTTGGGAAAATCCATGATCGGCCGCCTGTTGAATTTCTCATTTTTGTGCTATCTCAATTTGTCAACAAATTGCCCCACGAGGTGCAAATTATTATTTTTATGGTCATGTCTAGTGTCAGCACATTGTTTTAGACTAATTTCCTAGTGATCCAGAAACTTTATATTTGGGAAAAATCATGACCGCCGCCTGTTGAAATTTCTCATTTTGAGCTATCTCAAATTTGTCACAAATTGCACAGGAGTGAATTACTTCTGAAGTTAATTTTAGACTATCCTTTGCATACGGAGTGCAAATTATACTTTTATGGTCATGTCTAGTGTCAGCACATTGTTTTAGACTAATTTCCTAGTGATCCAGAAACTTTTATATTTTGGGAAAAATCCATGACCGGCCGCCTGTTGAAATTTCTCAATTTTGAGCTATCTCAAATTTGTCAACAAAATTGCCCCAGGAGTGCAAATTAATACTTTTATGGTCATGTCTAGTGTCAGCACATTGTTTTAGACTAATTTCCTAGTGATCCAGAAACTTTTATATTTTGGGAAAAATCCATGACCGGCCGCCTGTTGAAATTTCTCAATTTTGAGCTATCTCAAATTTGTCAACAAAATTGCCCCAGGAGTGCAAATTAATACTTTTATGGTCATGTCTAGTGTCAGCACATTGTTTTAGACTAATTTCCTAGTGATCCAGAAACTTTATATTTTGGGAAAAATCCATGACCGGCCGCCTGTTGAAATTTCTCAATTTTGAGCTATCTCAAATTTGTCAACAAAATTGCCCCAGGAGTGCAAATTATACTTTTATGGTCATGTCTAGTGTCAGCACATTGTTTTAGACTAATTTCCTAGTGATCCAGAAACTTTTATATTTTGGGAAAAATCCATGACCGGCCGCCTGTTGAAATTTCTCAATTTTGAGCTATCTCAAATTTGTCAACAAAATTGCCCCAGGAGTGCAAATTATTACTTTTATGGTCATGTCTAGTGTCAGCACATTGTTTTAGACTAATTTCCTAGTGATCCAGAAACTTTATATTTTGGGAAAAATCCATGACCGGCCGCCTGTTGAAATTTCTCATTTTGAGCTATCTCTAATTTGTCAACAAAATTGCCCCAGGAGTGCAAATTACTTTTATGGTCATGTCTAGTGTCAGCACATTGTTTTAGACTAATTTCCTAGTGATCCAGAAACTTTTATATTTTGGGAAAAATCCATGACCGGCCGCCTGTTGAAATTTCTCAATTTTGAGCTATCTCAAATTTGTCAACAAAATTGCCCCAGGAGTGCAAATTAATACTTTTATGGTCATGTCTAGTGTCAGCACATTGTTTTAGACTAATTTCCTAGTGATCCAGAAACTTTTATATTTTGGGAAAAATCCATGACCGGCCGCCTGTTGAAATTTCTCAATTTTGAGCTATCTCAAATTTGTCAACAAAATTGCCCCAGGAGTGCAAATTAATACTTTTATGGTCATGTCTAGTGTCAGCACATTGTTTTAGACTAATTTCCTAGTGATCCAGAAACTTTTATATTTTGGGAAAAATCAATGACCGGCCGCCTGTTGAAATTTCTCATTTTGAGCTACCTCAAATTTGTCAACAAAATTACCCCAGGAGTGCAAATTAATTACTTTTATGGTCATGTCTAGTGTCAGCACATTGTTTTAGACTAATTTCCTAGTGATCCAGAAACTTTTATATTTTGGGAAAAATCCATGACCGGCCGCCTGTTGAAATTTCTCAATTTTGAGCTATCTCAAATTTGTCAACAAAATTGCCCCAGGAGTGCAAATTAATACTTTTATGGTCATGTCTAGTGTCAGCACATTGTTTTAGACTAATTTCCTAGTGATCCAGAAACTTTTATATTTTGGGAAAAATCAATGACCGGCCGCCTGTTGAAATTTCTCAATTTTGAGCTATCTCAATTTGTCAACAAAATTGCCCCAGGAGTGCAAATTATACTTTTATGGTCATGTCTAGTGTCAGCACATTGTTTTAGACTAATTTCCTAGTGATCCAGAAACTTTTATATTTTGGGAAAAATCCATGACCGGCCGCCTGTTGAAATTTCTCAATTTTGAGCTATCTCAAATTTGTCAACAAAATTGCCCCAGGAGTGCAAATTATTACTTTTATGGTCATGTCTAGTGTCAGCACATTGTTTTAGACTAATTTCCTAGTGATCCAGAAACTTTTATATTTTGGGAAAAATCCATGACCGGCCGCCTGTTGAAATTTCTCAATTTTGAGCTATCTCAAATTTGTCAACAAAATTGCCCCAGGAGTGCAAATTATTACTTTTATGGTCATGTCTAGTGTCAGCACATTGTTTTAGACTAATTTCCTAGTGATCCAGAAACTTTTATATTTTGGGAAAAATCCATGACCGGCCGCCTGTTGAAATTTCTCAATTTTGAGCTATCTCAAATTTGTCAACAAAATTGCCCCAGGAGTGCAAATTATTACTTTTATGGTCATGTCTAGTGTCAGCACATTGTTTTAGACTAATTTCCTAGTGATCCAGAAACTTTTATATTTTGGGAAAAATTCATGACCGGCCGCCTGTTGAAATTTCTCAATTTTGAGCTATCTCAAATTTGTCAACAAAATTGCCCCAGGAGTGCAAATTATTACTTTTATGGTCATGTCTAGTGTCAGCACATTGTTTTAGACTAATTTCCTAGTGATCCAGAAACTTTTATATTTTGGGAAAATCCATGACCGGCCGCCTGTTGAAATTTCTCAATTTTGAGCTATCTCAAATTTGTCAACAAAACTTCCCCAAGAGTGCAAATTATTACTTTTATGGTCATGTCTAGTGTCAGCACATTGTTTTAGACTAATTTCCTAGTGATCCAGAAACTTTTATATTTTGGGAAAAATCCATGACCGGCCGCCTGTTGAAATTTCTCAATTTTGAGCTATCTCAATTTGTCAACAAAATTGCCCCAGGAGTGCAAATTATTACTTTTATGGTCATGTCTAGTGTCAGCACATTGTTTTAGACTAATTTCCTAGTGATCCAGAAACTTTTATATTTTGGGAAAATCCATGACCGGCCGCCTGTTGAAATTTCTCAATTTTGAGCTATCTCAATTTGTCAACAAAATTGCCCCAGGAGTGCAAATTATTACTTTTATGGTCATGTCTAGTGTCAGCACATTGTTTTAGACTAATTTCCTAGTGATCCAGAAACTTTTATATTTTGGGAAAAATCCATGACCGGCCGCCTGTTGAAATTTCTCAATTTTGAGCTATCTCAATTTGTCAACAAAATTGCCCCAGGAGTGCAAATTATTACTTTTATGGTCATGTCTAGTGTCAGCACATTGTTTTAGACTAATTTCCTAGTGATCCAGAAACTTTTATATTTTGGGAAAAATCCATGACCGGCCGCCTGTTGAAATTTCTCAATTTTGAGCTATCTCAATTTGTCAACAAAACTTGCCCCAGGAGTGCAAATTATACTTTTATGGTCATGTCTAGTGTCAGCACATTGTTTTAGACTAATTTCCTAGTGATCCAGAAACTTTTATATTTTGGGAAAAATCCATATGACCGGCCCGCCGCCCTGTTGAATTTCTCAATTTTGAGCTATCATCAATTTTCGTCAACAAACTTGTCCTCCAGGAGTTGCAAATTAATTACTTTTATGGTCATATTAGTGCAGGCACATTGTTTTAGACTAATTTCCTTAGTGATCCAGAAACTCTATATTATTGGGAAAATCCATGACCGGCCTGCATGTTGAATTTCCTCAATTTTGAGCTATCACATGACAAATTGCCCAGAAATGCTTGTGTGCACATTTATTGTAATTCTGTTATGCAACTTTTTTTGAAATTTAATCCGGAAACTTTGATTGCAAATTTGACTTCTCAATTTGCAAATTTTTGAGTCCCAAAATTTTAAATTCCTGGTCATGTTAGTTAATTTCTATAGCTAGACTTTCTATTGAAATTTTTAATGGAAATTGAAATTCGATTTGAATACCTCAATTTGCAAAATTCCTCATTTGAGTAATTCATTTGTCAAATTATCTAGGCAATTTATTCAAATCTTCTAGATCAGACTTGTGTACTAATTTATTTTTAAAACCATGAGGGGAAATATTATGCCTTGGCTGTAAATTTTAAAATTTGCCCAATGCAAAATTTTATGTAGTGAAATATACCCTTTGTTTGCTAATTTTAGTGTCCAAATTTTTAATATTTTGGAAGAAATTAACCTTGTGAAAGTTTCATGTCAGCACATTAAATTTACTAATTTCCTGGGACCAAATTTTAATATTTGAATGCGTCAACTTTTTTCTAATTTTAGCACCTAAATTTGTCAAATTTGGGACAGTGCGGTACTTTAATTTTTATTGCACCAATTTTAACTAATTTTGTCAGTCAATTCATACTTTTGGTATTATGTCGCCATTTAAATCTATTTTAGATCCAGAAATTTGAAAAAAATTTTCCAATTGCAAAATTCAAGAAATATGCGGGCATTTTAGTTATGTCATGTTTAGAATTTTATTTGAAATTTCATATTGCCAAAATTTCTATTTTGAAATTCAATTTGGCCATTCAAAATTCCCCAAGAGTGCACAAATTTTATGGTCATTATGGCGTTAGTTTAGACTATTTCCTAGGTTTCCAGAATTTTTAAAATTTTGGGAACCCAAAACCGTCTTTTTGAAATTTCTATTTGGTCTAAATTTGCAACAAATTGCCAGTAAATTAATACTTTAGGGCAGGCAGTGTCAACATTGTTTTAGATAATTCTAGTGATCCATTATTTGAAAATTCATGACGCGCGTAGATTTTCTTTTGAGCTACCTCAAATTTGTCAACAAATTTCCCCAAAAGTGAAATTAAATTGTAGTATGTCAATTGTAGCACATTTTTTAGATAATTCCTAGTGATCAGAATTTTTAATATTTTGGGAAACCTGACCGGCCCTTTAAATTTCTAATTTTGCCCAAATTGTCAACAAAATTCCCGGGTTGCAAATTAACACTTTTATGCATGTCTAGGTCAGCACATTGTTTTAGACAATTTCCTAGTGATCCAGAAACTTTTATATTTTGGGAAAAATCCATGACGGCCGCCTGTTGAATTTCTTATTTTTGGTATCTCAAATTTGTAAACACATTGTTTCAGCAGAGTGCAAATAATCACTTTTTGTCATGTCGTGTCAGCCATTGTTTGCCTTTAAATTTCGTGATCCAGAACTTTTAAATTTGGGAAAAAATGACCGGCCGCCTGTTAAATTCTTATTTGAGCTACTTCAATTTGTTAAATATTCCAAGTGCCAAATTTATATTTTGGCATGAGTTCAGCCATACCGCTTCCAGTTAAATTTCCTATTTTTACTACCAAATTTTATTTCGGAAAATCCCATGACCGGCCGCCTGTTGAAATTTAAGTTTGAGCTATCTCAAATTTGTTAAAAACTCCCCAGGATTCAATTATCACTTTTATGTTTGGGAAAAATCAGTGTCAGCCATGTTAATTAGACTAATTTAGTACTCCAGAACATTTCAATTTTGGGCAAAGATCAATACTTATGGCCAGCTATGACACATTGTTTTAACATTTCTTGATCCAGAAATTTTTAAATAATTTGGGAAAAATCATGACCGTTCAAGCCTGTTTGAATTCAAATTTTAGTGTCAACTTTGTTCAACAAATCCTGCCCCAGGAGTTTAATTTAATACATTTGACGGCAGCCTGTTCAGCCCATTTTTAGACAAATTCCTAGTGATCCAGAAACTTCCCTATTTTGGGAAAATCAATACTTTGGTCATGTCTGTGTCGCCATTGATTTTAAATTTTATAGCTACCAAATTTTAATAAAAATCCATGAGGCCGCAAGTTAAATTTTATGGTCTTGTCTATGTCACACATTGTTTTAGACTAATTTCCTAGGATGCAAATTTATATTTTGGGAAAAGTCATGACCATTGTTTGTAAATTTCCATTTGAGCTATTTAAAATTTTGGGAAAAAACTGCCCCAGGAGTGCAAATGAAACTTTTATGTTTTCTATGTCAAATTTGACTAATTTCATAGTGATCCAGAAACTTTTATATTTTGGGAAAAATCCATGACCGGCCGCCTGTTGAAATTTCTAAATTTTGAGCTATCTCAAATTTGTCAACAAAACTGCCCCAGGAGTGCAAATTAATACTTTTATGGTCAGGTCTAGTGTCAGCACATTGTTTTAGACTAATTTCCTAGTGATCCAGAAACTTTCATATTTTGGGAAAAATCAATGACCGGCCGCCTGTTGAAATTTCTCATTTTGAGCTACCTCAAATTTGTCAACAAAATTACCCCAGGAGTGCAAATTAATACTTTTATGGTCATGTCTAGTGTCAGCACATTGTTTTAGACTAATTTCCTAGTGATCCAGAAACTTTTATATTTTGGGAAAAATCCATGACCGGCCGCCTGTTGAAATTTCTCAATTTTGAGCTATCTCAAATTTGTCAACAAAACTGCCCCAGGAGTGCAAATTATTACTTTTATGGTCATGTCTAGTGTCAGCACATTGTTTTAGACTAATTTCCTAGTGATCCAGAAACTTTGAGCTACCTCAAATTAGTCAACAAAATTGCCCCAGGAGTTCAAATTAATACTTTTATGGTCATGTCTAGTGTCAGCACATTGTTTTACACTAATTTCCTAGTGATCCAGAAACTTTTATATTTTGGGAAAAATCCATGGCCTGTTGAAATTTCTCAATTTTGAGCTATCTCAAATTTGTCAACAAAATTGCCACAGGAGTGCATATTAATACTTTTATGGTCATGTCTAGTGTCAGCACATTGTTTTAGACTAATTTCCTAGTGATCCAGAAACTTTTAAATGTTGGGAAAAATCCATGACCGGCCGCCTGTTGAAATTTCTCAATTTTGAGCTACCTCAAATTTGTCAACACAATTGCCCCAGGAGTGCAAATTAATACTTTTATGGTCTTATCTACTGTCAGCACAATGTTTTAGACTACTTTCTTAGTGATCCAGAAACTTGAATATTGTGGGAAAAATCCATGACCGGCGACCTGTTGAAATGTCTCACTTTTGAGCTATCTCAATGTTTCCACCAAAACTGCTCCAATAATGCAGATTATTACTTTTATGGTCTTATCTAGTGTCAGCACAATGTTTTAGACTAATTTCTTAGTGATCCAGCAACTTTAATATTTTGGGGAAAATCTATGACCGGCGACCTGTTGAAATTTATCAATTTGTTGCTATCCAAATGTATCCACCAAAACTGCTCCAAAAAGGCAGATTATTATTTTTATGGTCTTATCTAGTGTCAACATATTATTGTAGACTAATTTCCTAGTGATCCAGCAACTTAATTATATTGGGGAAAATCCATGACCTGTTGAAGTTTCTCAATTTTAAGCTATCTCAATTTCTCTAAATAAAGATTTCTTCTAAAAAAATCTATATGCCCCAATAGTGAATAAAGAGCTACAGAAGAAGACTATACATGCACGTCCCAACTTATCAATATACTTACTTCTCCTGCAAAAAACTGCCCTAATCCAGGCGGAAATGTCAGGGAAGCAATAACAAATGTTATAATACTTGGGTAGATGAAACGGCTGAAAATTCAAATAGAAAATAATTTTATGTTAGAACTTAAATTAGAGAATCACTTATCATCATATTAGAATGTAAATTAGAGAATCACTTATTATGTTAAAACCTGAATTAGAGATTCACTTATCATTACGTTAGAACCTAAATTAGAGAATCAATTATTACGTTATAACTTAAATTAGAGAATCACTTATCATTATGTTAGAACTTAAATTAGAGAATCACTTATCATTATGTTAGAACTTAAATTAGAGAATCACTTATCATTATGTTAGAACCTAAATTAGAGAATTACTTATCATTACATTAGAACCTAAATTAGAAAATGACATGATTACACCAAGTTGGACCCCTGAATACCTTCTTTGCCATTCTGCTCTCCCAACCAGCATTTTTATTATTCTGTCAACTTCTGTCTAACATTCTCAATCTTCCTGATTGTCACAACATTGTCTACAACTTCTCTTTTCAATCTTCCGAGTTGTTATATCATTCTCTAGAACTTCGCTTCTCAATATTCATGCTTGTGATAATGTTCTTTAAAACTTCTCTTCTTAATCTTCCTGGTTGTCACTTCATTCTCTAGAACTTATCTTCTCAACCTACACAAGGCTGTCACATCATTTTTTTTCAAACAATGTGATAATACGATGACAACTATTGAGCCTTGACTAATCATCCTTCTTTTTAAACTTGTCTTCCGTAGCACTTAAAATTGTTGACTCCTGAGCTGTTCACGAGAATCTTAGCAATTACACAGATACTCCCAACATCTCTACTCCTACTACTAGTGCACTGATGTTTACATGTGGATTAGCTTTCCCTATTACCAGTGTCCCTTGCCATCAGCAAACCCACTCCATCTTTAGAGATACTTGTAATTTACATCCCCAAGTCAAGGATGAGAAGTCAACATTTTTTGTTCAACTGACCAGTGTCAGGGTTGAACCCCTTAACTCAGCATCAGCACACCAGATTTTTAAGAACAAGTGGTCTTACCCATTCAGCCATGTAGACCTATAGGGACAGAGTATCAAATGTATAGTGGTCTGGAAACATAAGACTAACATCAGCAAAAACATGTAACATACTTTTTCTGCAGGAATCGTGACAGTTTTTTGTGCCGCCTGGTGAACAAGATGACATTTCTGTGGGCTAAAATAAACAAAGCACCTCCAAAGCCACACACGACCCTGTAGCGAATTAAAATACACAGGGAAATGTTATATTTGGATAAAACACTATAAAACCTGGTAAACTTTAGCAATGTCCTAACAAAATCAAAAATTGATCAACACATGTAACTAACCCAAACTTCTAACTAAGCTAAAACTACAGATAACCCGATTATTAGTAACCCAAGCCTATCACTAACAGAAATATTACTAACCCAAACCTATCACTACCAGAAATATAACTAACCTGAACCTATAACTAACAGAAACATAACTAACACAAACCTATAACTAACAGAAATATAATTAACCTAAACCTACAAACAACATTACCTAACCCAGACCCAAGAACCCACCACACATAACCTGACCTACCACTAAAGAGCCCAGAACCCACCACACATAACCTGACCTACCACAACTAGCCCAGAACTCACCACACAGGATCTGACCTACCACAACTAGCCCAGAACTCACCAGACATAACCTGACCTACCACAACTAGCCCAGAACTCACCACACAGGATCTGACTTACCACAACTAGCCCAGAACTCACCACACAGGATCTGACTTACCACAACTAGCCCAGAACTCACCACACAGGATCTGACCTACCACAACTAGCCCAGAACCCACCACACATAACCTGACCTACCACAACTAGCCCAGAACTCACCACACAGGATCTGACTTACCACAACTAGCCCAGAACTCACCACACAGGATCTGACTTACCACAACTAGCCCAGAACTCACCAGACATAACCAGACCTCACCAGACATAACCAGACCTCACCACACATAACCAGACCTCACCACACATAACCTGACTTACCACAACTAGCCCAGAACTCACCACACATAATCTGACCTACCACAACTAGCCAATAGCTCACCACACATAATCTGACCTACCACAACTAGCTCAGAACTCACCACACATAACCTGAACTCACCACACATAACCAGACCTCACCACACATAATCTGACCTATCACAACTAGCCCAGAACTCACCACACATAATCTGACCTATCACAACTAGCCCAGACCTCACCACACATAATCTGACCTATCACAACTAGCCCAGAACTCACCACACATAATCTGACCTATCACAACTAGCCCAGAACTCACCACACATAATCTGACCTATCACAACTAGCCCAGAACTCACCAAACAGGATCTGACTTACCACAACTAGCCCAGAACTCACCACACAGGATCTGACTTACCACAACTAGCCCAGAACTCACCACACAGGATCTGACTTACCACAACTAGCCCAGAACTCACCACACAGGATCTGACTTACCACAACTAGCCCAGAACTCACCACACAGGATCTGACTTACCACAACTAGCCCAGAACTCACCACATAGGATCTGACTTACCACAACTAGCCCAGAACTCACCACACAGGATCTGACTTACCACAACTAGCCCAGAACTCACCAGACACAACCAGACCTCACCACACATAACCAGACCTCACCACACATAACCTGATTTACCACAACTAGCCCAGAACTCACCACACAGGATCTGACCTACCACAACTAGCACAGATCTGACCACACATAACCAGACCTCACCACACATAACCTGACCTACCACAACTAGCCCAGATCTGACCACACATAACCTGACCTACAATCAGCCCAGCACTCACCCTATGGAGGCAAAAGCAAACAGTTCTAGAGCATCAAATGGAAACTCGGTTCTCAGGCTGGTGCGGAACAAGGCAGTGAGGGTCTCTGAAACAAAACAGTGTCAATGAAGGCAACAATATGAGTGTGGCATTTCCCTATTGCTACCTCCAACACCGTCAGTGTCATTCATTATATCATTACTAAGTGGCAACACATGGGGCCACTGTCGCACAGTAGATAGCATGCTTGCCTGCTGGGCAATAATCATAAGTTAAAATATAGGCAGATTATTACAATTAAAAATGGATATCAGGAAATGTTCTGGAAAGTAAAGGCAACCGTGGTGACGTGGTAGTTAGAAACTTCTTCTACCAGGGCAGTAGATATGGGTTCAATGCCCAGTTATTGGCAAGGTTGAATGTTTTCTGGCCAGGACATCTCTTGGCTCAACCCAATCTAATAGATACCAGACACAACTCTGGGAAAGCAAAGTGGCTGCTATGTGGTTTACATTTATTTGGTTTGTGCAGGATGGCTTTTGTTGCACACATATACTTTCATAAGTGTATCAGTCTCCTCCCATTTCACACAAGGAGGCCCTCAAAACATTGCATGAACTCTGTGGCACCAGCAAGGATCCAAGCATGTGTACACCAGTATCACACATGCTTTAAATATTCTTTCACTGGATAGGGTTCCTCATCTGGAAATGTAGCCTGAGCTGTGGCGCAGTGGTTTGTGTGTTTGCCTGTCGAGATAGTGATGCGGGTTCAATCCCCAGTAGAGGAAGGATGATTTGTTTTGACCTGTGCAGCCCTGGAGTTGACCCTTCCTGCTAGTACACCTTTTTATGCCATGAAGCATACTGAGTATATGGTCTAGCCCTGTATATTTGGATTGAACTGCATTAGAACTTGACTGTTCTACACTCGAGTGATGTGCACTTGACCGATCTGCACTTGCCCAATACCAATCTGCACTCAACCAATATGCATCAACCAATCTGCACTTGACCAATCTGCACTTGACCATTTATACTCAACTAATCTGCACTTGACCAATTTGCACTTGACCATTTGTACATGACCAATCTGCATTGACCAATCGGCACTTGAATGATGTGCACTCAGCTGATCTGCACTTGGTTATCAACAGCAGCCATATCTGATTGCCTGGTACCTCTATCACATCTTGCCAAATGGATCAAATGGAAAACAAGAAAGGGAAATTGACAATATCTGACTCTTCCTTACTGAAATCTGATAAATCTGCAAGTTCTCTTGTCAGTTCATTTCACTGACGGAGAACAAAACGGTCCTGTCTGCAATGACAGGTAATGATTTATGATGACGAATCAACAGTACTACACTTAGGATAAGCCTTGTTGTAGAGGACGATCATTCACCCACCTGATATAAACCATCCATATTTCTGTCCACATGTATAAACTTGTAAAAGCTCATCATTCACCCACATGTACACACAATTACAGATGACAAACCTTCATCTTTAAACCACAAAGCCAACAGTCGGAAGACTAAGGCACCACAAACTGCGGAGAAGAAACCTCTCCAGTAATTTCTGACTGCAAAATATGTTGCTGTCACCTCAATGCTGAACAGGACACCTGAAATATATAAACAGGACACCTGAAATATATAAACAGGACACCTGAACTATATAAACAGGACACCCTAAATATACAAACAGGGCTTCTGACATATACAAACAGGACACCCTACATATATAAACAGGGCTTCTGTCATATACAAACAGGACACCTTAAATATATAAACAGGGCTTCTGTCATATACAAACAGGACACCTTACATATATAAACAGGACACCTTAAATATACAAACAGGGCTTCTGTCATATACAAACAGGACACCTTAAATATATAAACAGGACACCTTAAATATATAGACAGGACACCTTAAATATACAAACAGGGCTTCTGTCATATGCAAACAGGACACCCTAAATATATAAACAGGGCTTCTGTCATATGCAAACAGGACACCCTAAATATATAAACAGGGCTTCTGTCATATGCAAACAGGACACCCTAAATATATAAACAGGGCTTCTGTCATATACAAACAGGACACCTTACATATATAAACAGGACACCTTAAATATACAAACAGGGCTTCTGTCATATACAAACAGGACACCTTAAATATATAAACAGGACACCTTAAATATATAGACAGGACACCTTAAATATACAAACAGGGCTTCTGTCATATGCAAACAGGACACCCTAAATATATAAACAGGGCTTCTGTCATATGCAAACAGGACACCCTAAATATATAAACAGGGCTTCTGTCATATGCAAACAGGACACCCTAAATATATAAACAGGGCTTCTGTCATATGCAAACAGGACACCTGAAATATACAGAGAAGTCATCAATGAACTTATTCATAATAATAAAACTAAACAAGTACAGAATAATAATCAAAGGAACAAGAAGAAGCTGTGGCATATAACAATGTATGTGGTTTTATTTTATTTTTTTTGTGTGCATATCCTTGTACAGGACATAGCTGTCAACACCAGCATTTTACTGCTGTTGTTGATGTCTTGGCAAGTTTTTATGTTCAGTAGTAAGTGGGCTTACGGTGTATGTGATTAGCTGTTTATAAAAACATAGTTATATGCTGCTAATGTTAAGAACTTGTTTGACCACCATACTTTCAATAGTTTTGAAACATTGAAATGCTGCAGAGAATGTATGAATGGTTAAGCTGGTGAGCAATGTAAACAATATAAAATAACACAAAGTAATGCAACTTCACAGAACACAATTATGAAAAACATAGGACGTTGCGGTGAATAGCCTTCATCAGCAAACAAATACACAAAACACAGGGAAGACATTATAGTGATTACATTAATGCATAATATCTGAATGACAGGAACAGAAGGATGACCAAAAAAGTGAGAACAGCGAAAAGAAAATGAACAAGTAAACAAAATGTGCTACTTAAATCATAACCCCAGACTGTTTTTTCATACTGTTTACATTTCTACAGCTTTACCAGTTTCACTAATTTTATTGACACTGATCTATGTAAATTAAGTTGCACGCTGTTGTCCATCTAGAAGAATCTTGATGTGCTGTTTGCCAGCCGAAAGTCAGGTAATATATGAAAGTAAAATCATGTTTTCGTATAGGTCTTACTAGAGCCCCAAAGGAAAAGTCAGGTAATATATGAAAGTAAAATCATGTTTTCATATAGGTCTTACTAGGGCCCCATAGGGAAAGAACAAAATAGTAAGCCTGTTGCCGTCATGAGAATATTTTAAAAGGTGATTAAAGAGGGTTGGTCGGAGACTGGCTTCTCACACTGTAGAAAAAAAACCTGCAAACATCCAACCATTCATAAACTGACCTACAAAGAAATGTTATGTTACAGTTGTACTTGTGGTGTTCATTAAAGGAACTCACCTCCGATAGGTGCAGCAAACGTTCCGGCAACTCCAACGGCACAAGCTGCGGCTAACATCTCTGTCCTTCGTGATTCATTCTGGTACAATACAAAGTGTTCATAATGTACTTTAAACATCACAACTATGTCCTGCAAGCCTTCTAAAAATAGAAACTTTGAGATGACAACAAAATATATATTATCATGATCATGTGCTGTGTCAAATGGTGTAGGTATTCACGTGTGTTCACAGATCTCTGTCCTTGGGTTTATAGACCAAGTCTACTGATGATATTCTTCCAGTCTACCATCTGATCCCATCCAGCATTATTTCTCTCTGTCTACCCCTGCTTCTTCACAGCTGATCTTTCCAGTCATCCCAATGTTCTCCAATGACTGTCTTCTCATTATGTGATGACATAGTAGCATCTATTTCTTTCTTCTGGTTGCATTCAATATTCCACTTTCATCAGCATCTTCCAGGCAATTGTTGTTAGTTACTCTGGCTGTCTGAGATTCTGTAACATTCATCTCAGAAACCATATATCAGCTGCCTCCAAGCATGTTCAAACTCCAAGATTCACTGTCATTTTTTTTTCGCGTTTCCATCCTGTTTCAGGATATTGCGGTCAACATCAGCATCTTTCAGCTGTATGTTGATTCCTAGGCTTGATTACGCTCATCAGCACGCCACGACTTTCTGAGCAACCGGCTCCATACTCTCATAAGTCACTGCCGTGACTCGAACCATTCACTGTCATACAGCTGACAATTTCGATGTAACATTTCAATATTGTCTTTCTGAATTCAATTTCAAAATTACCGATCTACTAATAGTCATCAAACATGTTGATTGCTTAGACGTATTCAGTGTCAAACAAGGATTCAGATAAGTAGCCTTTGTGTTTTCATGTAGCGTTTTTCGTGTAGTTGTGTGTCTGTTTGTGTGTGTTTGTTCTGTGCTGACAAAGTCTTTAGCCACAATGTCCATTTTGTTTCCTATAATTGTGTTCTAATAAAGCTCCCAATCTACTTCTCGTTTTTTGGTGATTCAGTCATTGAATTCAATTAAAGGAACTTATTACAAAAGATACTCTGTATCTCTAAAAAAAAAACAACTTCTGCGTAGCTTATTCTTTTCTTCATCTGTCACACACCTTCCATCTGGCATACGATTTCCCTCACGTATTTGAATTTACTGATTTGGTTAAGCTTCTCTTCTTCTATTGTAATATCACACTTTGGTGTTCACTTTCCATTTACATAAAAATGAGCCACATATATGTAATTTATAAACGTAACACTAATTGTAATTCTGCATATTCTTACTTTACTGAGCTTTGAGAGAGAACTCAGGTAAAAAAATATAACAACTACAGATTTATATTACTATGATTATTTACTTCTTGCAGAACATTACCATCTGACTTTTCAGACCAGCACATTATTTCATGCTGTCCTTTCTGCCTTGTCGCCATCTTAAGTAGTTTGAGTGTTCAAATGAATCCTAAAGGTTATGCCGACGGTAGCGCAGCTTCTGGTAGGGTCTCTCATGTTGGACAGAACAAGGGACAGGAACCAGATAAAGACGGACACAAACCTGCTGCATTGTGGGTAGACTGGAGACAGGTCAAGGGACAGGAACAAGATGAAGACAGACACAAACTTGCTGCCTTGTGAGTAGACTGGGGACAGGTCAAGGGACAGGAACCAGACGAGGACAGACACAAACCTGCTGCCTTGGGGTATTTCTCCCTCTTTTTCTCTGTCCCTCTCTCCATGTCTCACTCTCTTTTCCTCTCTGTCTCACTCCCACTCTCTCTTTCCCTCTCTCACTCTCTAACCCACCCCCCCTCGGACACGCTGTATCCCTTTCTCGCAAGCTCTCTCTCTCTCTCCCTCCCTTCCTTCTGGAGAGTGCATTTTAAAAATGTCCCTCAATGAGGATTTGAACACACGACCACCACACTATTAGGCAAGCAAGTTAAACAATGCACCACCACGGCTCCCTGTTGTTTATCATTGACCCTAAATAATAAAACCTCTCTACTGGTTTCGGTGTTATCCCGTTTGTTGTCACTGAACACCACGGCTCACAAAATACAAACATACAATCACAAATAGCTCTGCCAACCTCATAAATGCCCCTGAAAGATCCTACAGCTTTGCTGAGAAGAGTAGCCACGATACTAGCGATGTGTACGAATGGGCCCTGTGGAAGAAAAGGTAGCAATGAAGATTTACTCATTCAGGAGCTAGCACATCACCATCATTGGTTTGGCTATTCTGTTCATTCATTCATTCAGTAGCATGTCCTTTACAGAACCTCGCTCCCATAAAAACCTTCCAGAAAACTTCTCGGTCATGAGCAAGAAGTCCTGTGTCCCATACACCCATCTGGAGATCATCTGCCACATCCTGCACTCATCTTCTCTTCGGCCTTTCTCTTCATCAATTCCCGGGCATACACCCCTCCATTATTGTTCTCTCCAAACTATCATGACGTTTCAAGTGACCAAAATATTTCAATATTCTTTGTTTTTCGTCTTTAGTAGCCAACCTTCTTCAATATTCAGATACATTTGTTCTTTTCTGTATCCAAGATACTCTTAGAACCTGTCTATAACATTTATATTCAAAGGCATTTATGCGCTGTTCAACTTGTTCAGTAATTGTCCAGTTCTCACAGGCGTATGTTGCAATGGGAAAGATGCATCCTCTTATAAAATCTAATTATTAAAGGTCTATCAGTCCCACACCACAATTTATTCCGTTGTTTTAGTTTCTGAAGAGCAATAGATATTCATCTGTTAATTTCTTTCATTGTGTCATATATTTCTCTGAACTTCTTCAATGCACACCACAAGCTAAAGTAACCCATAATTTCCAAATTATCTTTAGGGATGTAGAGCAGCTAAGATGTCCACCTTTGGCTTGTACAAACTGGTTCAACTCAGTGTAGGCTGTGAGGATTTTCACAAATAAAACAATGGTCTACTCCACCGCATTCTAGGGTAGTGTATCGGGCACCTAGCCTTCTTGTACAAGGGCAAAAGAAACCAGAGGACCATTGTGGATGTTGCAGGTCACGCAGCAGATATCAATCAAAATCAGCAGACAGAACGGGCCGCTGGCCAAATGTCAGAATCACACAATCCACGGACAAATAAATATTTATAGCATGTGGGATTCTTATTTTAATTTGTCCCGACAAAGTTTTCTGTTATGTGTCTGTGACGTGATAGTGCCGTCACATTTTGTATGTCTGACTGCACAGAGGAATAATGGGTCAATCTTTCCCTCACTTTCACAGGTGATGAGCCCAGGAATCAAACCCAGGTCCCACAATGCTCATGATGTTACCAGCACAGGTCGCTATTAACTTTGCTAGCGCCCCTCTCATGTGTGATTCTGGTATGCACTTATGTTGATTCTTGCTCGTGCTGTGTGGTTTGTGCACTGTGGTGTGACTCTCCTTGAGGAATCTATGGGAGGAGATTGGAGCACTTAGAGGAGAGGAGCAGAGAGGAGATGCCTCAGAAGAGCTGCGGGAGTAACTGTGTAGGGGTTGAACACCTTACCTTGGCATCAGTACATTGAATGTTTAAGAATGCGTATTCTTCTTCATTCACCCATGTTGACTTCTTGCCTCACAGGTTTCTCCTTCTCCTAAGATGTAATGATGACTTGTAATCTTCTGGTGTTTTGAAGCAATTATGTAAGCATGCACACACACACACGCACACACAGAGAGAGAGAGAGAGAGAGAGAGAGAGAGAGAGAGAGAGAGAGAGAGAGAGAGAGAGAGAGAGAGAGAGAGTTTGATTGGCTGAACAACGTTCAGCTTGGTGTCTTTTGGAGTGTTGTTTTAGTCTGTCCTTTTCTATGTTAGGTTATAGATGTACCTCACAGGTTTGTTCTTCTGTCATACAATATAGTGATGCCACACAATCTTCTAGTACTTCAGCATAATTTACACACATTCGTGTGCACACACTCTGAGGTTTAATTGCTGAACAAAGTACGGTTAAACATCCCAAGAAGGATCCAGGCCTTCCACTAAAGTAGCATAACTATGCTACCACAGTGTCCATAACTGTCACATCAAACCTGACAGCAGCAACAGGTGGGATTGTTAAACAAGTTGACTGATGTTTATATCCAAGAATGTATGTGGTATTAGACCAGGCACGTGTAACAGATGTCGACACATATTATACCCTGTAGTCAGCATGACCGAGTAGATAAGAGCACTTGTTCTTAAACATCCGTTGTGCTGATGCCAAGGTAGCTTGTTCAACCTGTACACAGATCATCATCATCATCATCAAGTGCCCTGCCAGCTGGCGTAGGCGTTCATGGCTCTCCAACAGATCTCGGTTTTTGGTGTTCTGGATCAACTCTGCTGATGATATTCCTCCATGCCACTGTCTCAAACCATCCAACATCATTTCTCTTGGTCTGCCTCTGCCTCTCTTCCCCTCAATCTTTCCAGTTGTCACGATGTTCTCCAATGCCTCTCTTCTCATCACATGACCGAAGAAAGCTGTTTGTCTCTTTCTTATTGTTGTATATAATGATTCTAGTTTCATTAGCCTGTCTCAGGCAGTCGTTGTTAGTTACTCTGGCAGTCCAAGGAATTCGCAACATTCGTCTCAGGAACCACATCTCTGTTGCTTCTAAGTTCTTCTTAATTTGTTCATTTACATTCCAAGATTCACTGCCATACAGCAAAACTGGGGTAAAATAACCATAGCATTTCAGCACTCTCTTTCTTACATTCAGTGACAGTGACTTATTGCACTAAGATACTCTTCATTTTCTGAAATGCGGCCTTTGCCTGCCCTATTCTGCTCTTAATCTCTGTTGTACATCTTCCATCTGATGTTACACCTAAACTAAAATGTTGACTTCTAGTCTATGACTAGGGGATGTAAATTACAAGTACCTTCAGAAGTCTGGAGTGAGTTCACCTGATTTTGAGGGGCACTGATAACAGGGAAAGCTAATCCACATGCAAAATCAGCCAGTGCTACTCAGTGTAACAGCACATGTATCTATTATGCTTGAATTCAAAGCAAGTCAAATGCAAAATAAAATTGCACGTAGATTTCTCCCTCTGGGAACCGGGTCAGAAGTCAGAGTGGGTTCACCTGAAGGTGGAGGACACTAGTAATAGGAAAAGCTAGCACACATGCAAAAATCAGTCCAGTTTTTTGTGTGTGTGCTCGCTCGTTTTGAACGCAAGCGTAGTCCATACACACGTCTAGTAGAGTTGGACTGAATTTTGCGTGTGAACTAGCTTTACCTATTAACAGTGTCCCTTACCAACAGGCAAACCCATTCCAACTTCTGAGGTACTTGTAATTAACATCCCCAAGTCAAGAACGACAAGTCAACATTATAGTCCAACTGTTCTGTGTAGGGGTTGAACCCCTTACCTTGGCATCAGCACACCGGATGTTTAAGAACACGTTTTCTAATCCATTCGGCCATGCTGACCTACATCAGTCCAGTGTGGACCATGTTTGAGTTTAAAGAGAGCGAACAAACAAAAATGTAATTGGAAGATCGGCTCTGGAAAATATGAATGAAGAGATCAGCAGTAGATAAGCTCTGGAATACATGAATGAAAATATCAGCAGTAGAAGCAGCAGGGGCAGACCGAGAGAAATGATGATAGATGACCTAGGACAGTGACATGGAGGAATAACATCACAGAATAGATACAGAACACCGAGGACACAGACCTAGAGAAATGATATAAGGTGATCTAGGACAGTGACATGGAGGAATAACATCACAGAATAGATACAGAACACCAAGGACACAGACCTAGAGACATGATATAAGGTGACCTAGGACAGTGGCATGGAGGAATAACATCACAGAAATGATACAGAACACCAAGGACACAGACCTAGAGAAATGATATAAGGTGACCTAGGACAGTGGTATGGAGGAATAACATCATAGAATAGATACAAACCACCAAGGACACAGACCTAGAGACATGATATAAGGTGACCTAGGACAGTGACATGGAGGAATAACATCACAGAATAGGTACAGAACACCAAGGACAGACCTAGAGACATGATATAAGGTGACCTAGGACAGTGGCATGGAGGAATAACATCATAGAATAGATACAGAACACCAAGGACAGACCTAGAGACATGATATAAGGTGACCTAGGACAGTGGCATGGAGGAATAACATCACAGAATAGATACAGAACACCAAGGACAGACCTAGAGACATGATATAAGGTGACCTAGGACAATGACATGGAGGAATAACATCACAGAATAGATACAGAACACCAAGGACAGACCTAGAGAAATGATATAAGGTTACCTAGGACAGTGGCATGGAGGAATAACATCACAGAATAGATACAGAACACCAAGGACAGACCTAGAGACATGATATAAGGTGACCTAGGACAATGACATGGAGGAATAACATCACAGAATAGATACAGAACACCAAGGACAGACCTAGAGAAATGATATAAGGTGACCTAGGACAGTGGCATGGAGGAATAACATCACAGAATAGATACAGAACACCAAGGACAGACCTAGAGACATGATATAAGGTGACCTAGGACAATGACATGGAGGAATAACATCACAGAATAGATACAGAACACCGAGGACAGACCTAGAGAAATGATATAAGGTGACCAAGGACAGTGGCATGGAGGAATAACATCACAGAATAGATACAGAACACCAAGGACAGACCTAGCGAAATGATATAAGGTGACCTAGGACAGTGGCATGGAGGAATAACATCACAGAATAGATACAGAAAACCAAGGACAGACCTAGAGAAATGATATAAGGTGACCTAGGACAGTGGCATGGAGGAATAACATCACAGAATAGATACAGAACACCAAGGAAAGACCTAGAGACATGATATAAGGTGACCTAGGACAGTGGCATGGAGGAATAACATCACAGAATAGATACAGAACACCAAGGACAGACCTAGCGAAATGATATAAGGTGACCTAGGACAGTGGCATGGAGGAATAACATCACAGAATAGATACAGAACACCAAGGACAGACCTAGAGAAATGATATAAGGTGACCTAGGACAGTGGCATGGAGGAATAACATCACAGAATAGATACAGAACACCAAGGAAAGACCTAGAGACATGATATAAGGTGACCTAGGACAATGGCATGGAGGAATAACATCACAGAATAGATACAGAACACCAAGGACAGACCTAGAGACATGATATAAGGTGACCTAGGACAGTGGCATGGATGAATAACATCACAGAATAGATACAGAACACCAAGGACAGACCTAGAGACATGATATAAGGTGACCTAGGACAGTGGCATGGAGGAAAAACATCACAGAATAGATACAGAACACCAAGGACAGACCTAGAGACATGATATAAGGTGACCTAGGACAGTGGCATGGATGAATAACATCACAGAATAGATACAGAACACCAAGGACAGACCTAGAGACATGATATAAGATGACCTAGGACAGTGGCATGGAGGAATAACATCACAGAATAGATACAGAACACCAAGGACACAGACCTAGAGAAATGATATAAGGTGACCTAGGACAGTGGTATGGAGGAATAACATCATAGAATAGATACAAACCACCAAGGACACAGACCTAGAGACATGATATAAGGTGACCTAGGACAGTGGCATGGAGGAATAACATCACAGAATAGATACAGAACACCAAGGACAGACCTAGAGACATGATATAAGGTGACCTAGGACAGTGGCATGGAGGAATAACATCACAGAATAGATACAGAACACCAAGGACAGACCTAGAGACATGATATAAGGTGACCTAGGACAGTGACATGGAGGAAAAACATCACAGAATAGATACAGAACACCAAGGACACAGACCTAGAGAAATGATATAAGGTGACCTAGGACAGTGGCATGGAAAGCATCTCTCAGAAAGCAATGGCAAACTACTGAGCGTAATCTTGCCAAGAAATCAACAGACAGCTGAAAGATGCTGCTGTTGACAGCGATGTCCTGTAAAGGATATGCAAAACATTTAGCATTAGGACAGTGGCATGGAGGAATAACATCACAGAATAGATACAGGCCACCAAGGACACAGACTTAGAGAAATGATGATAATTGACAGGGGGAAAATGAACAGGCTGATAGGCTGGCAGGGAATGCACCTCTTGGTGGTAGATTACCTATGGACAAGGCAGAGGTGGTCATGCGCCTGTGCGACCAGGTGGAAAAGGTGAAGAAACAGATTTAGAACCCATATATGCAAAAGGTGAGATTGTGGGGGATTAGCAGTGGTTCTGGAAGAATCTTAAAATAGAGGGAAGACCAGGAGAACTTTCAATCAGAGAGTGGAGGGAACAATTAGTAGTGTGACTCTTCGCTGTCTGTTGAATGAGGGGACATATGGGAACGTCCTGAATGCAGTGATGTCAGTTTTTAGCTCAACTCAACTCAACTAACTTCAAATAAAGACTGTATTCAAATAAGACATCTGACAATACCTCTTTCCCAAATGGCAAGGTGCTGCCTAAAGATGAACACAAGCCCACAACTTTAGAGACTAGAGTTCGAAACGTCAGGTACTCTTTTAAAACCACACCTCTTAATATAGTTTTCATTTCTGGGATACCTGACCCTGCAAAGGTGAAAGTGCAAATGTTAAATACATTTATAGAAAATCAAATGGTGATAACCTCATTATAGATTGATTATAGTGCTTGCCTGGTAGTTCTAAGTGTGTGATCGTGAGTGAGAATATGTGTATGGAAGGGAGAGTGTATTTGTGTGTTACTGAGTGGGTGGTCTGTAAATGATGTAAGTATGTATGCATGTATGTATGTATGTATTTATGCATGTGTGTGTATGTATGTCTGCCTGCTTGACTGTCTCATAACATGGTAATATGCATTGCTTATGTTCACAACATTCATTTAACAATGTTTTTTTTTCCCATATGTGAATGTAACATGCACAACAGATAATTGATGTACGACAGATGAGTGATTGGAAGGGCAGAATGTTAGACAGGCTTTTGAAAATAACATTTGTTCGTTCGTTCCTTCTGTGGTCACTGGTTCAAATTCGTACCAAGATGGAATGATAAAACTGTCCAGGATCTTAGGCTGACCCAGCCTAAAGCTGGTACCAGGAATTGGTCTTGGGAACTAAAAGCAGCCAGGCTGATATTGATACATGAGTACTTGAGAGCAAAATTGATCTATAAAATTATAGTATAACTTAAGATGTGTAAAAGAGTCCTTTGTTTTCATAGTGTTGATTAGTTAAGGGTGCTAGAGTTTAGATTTAAGTGGTTCCAGAAATGACTTATGACCTGATGAATTCAGTGTGTTTACAACCAGCGAGTTACCCCTGTTAGCAAGAAACAGCTTTGTCCAGAACACTACAACACTAAGTCTTCATTAACCAGTTGTACTTTTAAGGATTTTTTTTACACACCTTCAGCGTATCACAGGTATGGTGATAGCTGTGTATTGTATAGCCCAATCGACACTCAATGGGTGATGTTGGCAAATATCACATTGGTACTCTTTACTTCCCATTTTAGACTGGGTGAACCTTGAAGTTAAAAACACAAGCCACCAGGTAGCATGTCAGCCAATGCACAACCACAGCCCTTGTTAGCCTGTATGAGTTTATACACTTCAGATTTAAACTATAATTGGACAAAACTTTTCTTGGAGGACTGATTATCAGCTAGATCCTCTGGCCACTCTCTGCTGCTCCATCCTCTCCAGGCTATGTGTGTATGATTTAAAAACAAAACAATATGTTTCCTTATTGAAATTAAACATAGAAGCTACAAACAAAATATTGCATGATTCCTTGCCTAGAATATTTTGCTGCATCTCGTTGGGTGCATACTGCAGTTATATATCACATGATGTGAAAACATTAATTATACCTTCTCTGAAATACTTAACACACAAGGTCAATGATATTGTTCAAGTCTTGAGCATTTTTTAGCCCCACAGTAATCTCAGATTCAAAATGAAGTCTTTCGGTTTGCATAGAAATGGCTGGAACCACCTAATTGATCATGCCTAGATATATTTGCACAATCAATGATTGTTTGTCGAATACAGTGTACACAACACTTTTTCTTTGTTAACTCTACGACTGCTAATAAGTAAATGTTCTGTGATAGCTGACTTTTATTACCTGTTGACAGCATAGGGATTCCTGAAAAATGATGAACTCTCTTTTCCACCCAAACTGTCAAATGTTCAGTTATTTGATTAGCTAGGTAAGTTCCTTGGCACTCACACTTGAACTAATACATACAGTCTAATTCGGGGTATGGTGACTGCCATGGTGTGAAGTCTAACTCATGGCATGGGGAAAGAGTGTCACACAAGAGGATGTGACACGCGTGACTTTAGGTCATGAACTGGCACGCCGAGATGTCCACCGGAGTGAACCCACGTGATCGCGAAGGTGGCAGGGCATTCGAGCCAGGGACTTCGTTCTGTGCGGACGTACCACGAGGGTCGAAGATGGTGATGGCCAAAGATTGTGCCAACCATTTTAATAGATTGTGTAGTAGTGTTGTATTTTGTGTATTGTAGCATACGTGACAGTGATAATGTTTATGGTAGAGTGTTAATTATACAGGAAAACCTACTCTGGTGTCCGAGTCACATCTGTGTCTGAGTGTGGCGTTGTATTCAGTGTAAGCGGATGCAGTTGGTAGGGAATGACAGAGTTTCCAATTAGCCAGACAAGGCGGAATGATTATAAGAAAACACAGATGAATACTCAAGTAATAGAACCTGTCTCTGTGTGTGGACGACGAAGCTGAGAGAGAAGTAACCATGGTTCCTTCACAGATGGAGTAGGTATCAGAGTGATGTTATATCTGATCATTGGTTCAGCAGTAAAGCATGTTTGGCTTACTGCTGTTTTAAGTCGATCATTTATTCCTTTAATTATGTCGTCCCCTTGAAAGGTCAGCTGAAGAAACACTTGAAGTTTGCGAACCGATGATTATGTCGGAATGGGTTTGAGTAGCTGGCAGTGACAATTGATGAAGTCAGCTGGACATATATAATGATTCATCTGTTCTTGCAGGTTGCACACATGATCCCAAAGGGAACAGAATTAGTGCAATGATATGATCAGATGACTTCAACACTTCAACACCAGTCTTTGCACTTATTAACCTGATGATGATGAAGAAGATGATTTGTAAATGAGTGTCATTGTCAGCATCATCTGCCCTACTCAATGGATCTGCCCTTAAGTGTTCTGGATGAACTCAAATGATGTAACTCCTCCCTGCCACCATCTTAGCCCTCCAGCATCATTCCTCACAGCTTGCCCCTTCTAGAACTAATATTTCCTGTCATGACAATATTTTCCAACTCTTCTCTTCTCACTGCATTACCAAAGAACATTGTTTGTCTCTTCATTATATTTGAATATCATGTGCTACTTAGATCAGCCTTTTCCAGGCACTCATCATTAGTTGTTGGCCTCTGTGGCTCATAAGTTAGTGAATGCAGTCTCACAATTCCCTGCATACAGGGTCAACGGTTCAAACACAGTCACAGATGATTTAGAAGCAGTGAGCATTGTGTGTTTTTCATTATTTTTGGGTCCGCTTGCTTTAAGTTCAAGTGTAGTCCATACACATGCTACCACTTCTAGTGCACTGGATGTCAGCACGTAGATTCATTCATTCACTCAGTAGCATCTTTGTTCCCATAACAACCTTCCAGAAAACTTCTCGGTCATAAACAAGTTGACCCGCGTCCGATACACCCATCTGGAGATCATCCGCCACATCCTGCACCCATCTTCTCTTTGGCCTTCCTCTTCCTCTCTTCCCAGGCATTACTGTTCTCTCCAAACTTTTGTGACTTTTCAAGTGACCAAAATATTTCAGTTTTCTTTGTTTTATCATCTTTAGTAGCCAACCTTCTTCAATATTCAGCTCTTGTCATATGGATACATTTGTTCTTTTCTGTATCCAAGATATTCTTAGAACCCATATATAACACTGATATTCAAAGGCATTTATGCGCTGTTCAGCTTATTTAGTAAGTGTACAGGTCTCACAGGCATATGTTGCAATGAGAAAGATGCATGCTCTTAAAAATCTAATGCGTGGATTAGCTTTCCCTATTACCAGTGTCCCTCGCCATCTGACAAACGTACTCCAGCTTTAGAAGTACTTTTAATTTATGTCCTCAAGTCAAGGATGAGAAGTCAACATTTTAGTCCAACTGAACAGTGTAGAGGTTGAACCTGCTACTTCTGCATTAATTTAATGAGCAAGTGTTCATATCCATTCGACCATGCTGGCCACATCACTTTGTGCCAATTTCGATGGCATGCAAACTTTCAGGAATGCAATGGCAAACTACTGAATGTAAACATTGCCCAATAAATAACAATCAGCCATTAAATGTCGGTATGTTGATTTCAACATCCTGTAAAAGAACATGCAACTAACTCAGGTCAGGTATAGAATGGAGACTATTCTGTTGTCAAGAATAAACTGAAGTTTAGATTACCATCATGATTATACTAAAGTTTAGTTTCTGTCAAATGACATGCAACTAACTTTCTAAAACATAGTTACTCTGGCAGTCCACAGTAACTGCAACATTTGTCTCTGTTATAAAATCTGGTATAATGAAAGCAGGTAGTGAAGGCAATGTGACACCAGGTGAGATATGTACAAGAGTAGGTCAGAAAGATATTAATTGTGGTGCATAACTTTCTGACCTACCGGCATACACGTTCAGCATTGACTTACCAATAGCCTGTGGGGATACAATGTGTGTGAAGCCAACAGCAAATAGAATAAACATCATGGAGTATGTCACCCAGGCTATGTACTGAAGGCCAACTGAGAATTGAAGCTCGTCATACAGCCAGAATTTAGCTGTGGAGATCAGATATTTACATGCTATAGGACACCATTTTAAGTTTAACATTTATACAGTAACTTACATGAGAATATGAATATGACATCAAGAGTCAACATTATGGAACTCAGAACATCCCGGGAAGGTTAACCTGGTCAACAAATGCCCGCAGAAGTCGGATGTGTCGGCCTAACGGCGCAAGAACGCAGCACTGCTGTAAACAGGCACAACGCAGTCACATCCGAAAAAAAAATCCGGATGAACGCAGAAGAAAAAGAAGAAGAACTCAGAACATTCTCACACATGCTCCATATCTGACTGTCTGCCTGCCTGCCTGTATGTGTGCACATATGGATGGATATACGTCCACAAGTACATATGTATGTATGCATGCATTGTGTATGTAAGTGTGCAAGTATGTATGGATGTATATGTGCATGTATGTATGGATGTATAGATGTACACATATATGTCTGTATGTGTGTTCTGTGTATGTATGTGTATGTCTGCCTGCCTGTCTCATAAGATTGAAATACAAATTGTTTATGCTTGATGTATATTTACAGCATTCATTTTACAATGTTTCTTTTTCATAAAGGTAACGTTCATGATAGATAAGTGATATGCAAAAGATGAGCGACTGGAAGGGCCAAACGCAAACAGGGCCTGCATGCCTATTTTGTGACCCTTTGAAAATAAACTTTATTCGTTCTATGCACTGAGTATTGCCCAGATCCACTGCTCCTCTGTTTTTGTCACTACATTTTCACATGACCCAAGTGAGAAGCGTGCAGGGAAAGAAGATGTTAGCTTTGATACAGATTATCTTGCTTGAATGGTGGGGTAATGCTGCCATGATATGACACCCTGGTTTTCCATTATGAACTGCACTTCATGCTAGGGTCAGCTCTGAGGGCGATTAGAAAGAAACTATACAGGAAGGATAAGACTTGAATTCATCTAATATATTTGGGGGTCTCTGTGTTGTAGTCATCAAGTCGCCTGTCTGGTGATGCAAAGTGCATGGGTTCGATTTCAGACTTCATTATTTTCGGTCACAAGTGCAAGTTTTTGGGAGACCCTGAGGGTCATTGCTGGAGCTATGGAGTTTAGGCTCTCATGACATTTTTGACAGGCTGTTCCATAGATATGAGACCAAGCCAACAGGGGTTTAACACGGTGCAATCAAATCAATCCTCTTATATTTAACCCCTTTATCAAATGTGGTGTCTAGATTGTCAGGAAAGTCACAGAATCTTATCTAGACCTTCATGACTCCATTTCCCTGGGTATGTGGTTTATCAGATAAGCCATACAGCAAATGCACATGATTTAGGCAATGTCCACTTCAGAATGTTAACTGGCATTTTAGTTATGAGAATAACAATTTCAACAACCAAAAGTCATCACCATTTTGCATTACAAAAATAAAAACATCAATTATAAAACTGCAAAAAATACAAACAAATAAAATAAACACTTCAAACAATGATGTTTTTGTGCACAGTTTTAAAACAATAAGTAATCATGACAATGAATATAGAAAGATGGATCTAAGGAATAAAAGAGGTGAAGAATGTGGGTAGGAAGGAAGGAGAAATGAAAAGAATGGAAGGAAGGAAGGAGAAAAGAAAAAACAGGAAGGAAGGAAGGAAAGCCAGGCAGACAGGCAGGCAGACAGACAGGCAGATGGGCAGGCGGGCGGGAGAGGAAGGAAGGAAGGAAGGAAGGAAGGAAGGAAGGAAGGAAGGAAGGCAGGAAGGCAGGAAGGAAGGAAGGCAGGAAGGCAGGAAGGCAGGAAGGCAGGAAGGCTGAAAGGCAGAAGAAAGCAAGCAATAGGTAAAGAAATGAAGAAAACTGCAACAAAATCCCAAATACCTTCCTGGCATTTCTCAATCACAAAATCCATGAGGAAGCTCAGACAAGCCATCAAGACGCCAAGTATTGTCAGAAATATCCAATCCTCCCCGATCTTCAGGAAAACAATATCCCTCACCTCCGCACATCTTTCTACAAACAAATTCATAATGAACAGAAGCATAAGTACTGCGAGCACAACTAACTACAAGGGACATTGACAAAGAGACTTGCAGGCAGCCTTGGTGCAACACATTGATCAACAGTTATAAATATAGCTGCACATAAATATGGAAAATGATGTGAAATGCTTCTAACTCCTGGCACAGAAGAGTACGTGTTTTCATTGACTAGATGCTTACTGAGTTATTTCCATAACTGTCATAACAGTTATTTATACTTTGCAATTAAAGCAGCGTTTTATTATTCCGGCAATTCGGCATATAATCTAACAAAACAATTAATTGTAGTCAAATATACCATAGAACTAAGGGTCACATGGATGCCAAAATAGAAGTATCGGTTATTAACCACTATTTAATCTTATCTTTAAAAATATATTTATAAATGTTATTCAACACTGATCTATGCACATTCTGTGTTGCTTTACGGCAATTAAACTACATAGTAGCAATTAAAACAACAATAATGTTTAACTCAGAGTTAGAATAAATTGTTGTTTAATGTTTAACTCGGCATTACAATAAATGTCTTGTCCGGATGTTGTGTTTGGCTCATGTGGATAATGATAGCCGGTATTTACAAGTCACGCACAATTACATCAGGAAGTCATCATAATAAGATGACATGACAGATTAACATGGCAGCCATGACAGAAAAAAAGTGTCTAGGGGTTGTATTGTTGCAATTGTGACAACATATAATTAAAACACTCTTTCTGCAACTGCACGTTGATGATGTCACTGAAACGTGTGCACAAGATTTGTGTGGCTTTATTCTGAGAAAAGTACATGACATTATAGCTGTAACATCCTGTGCAGGTGGCAGCAGGTTACTGAAGAAGGTTGGTGGAAGACTGGCCACTTCATACCTCAAACAATGGGCCAACAGGCAACAAACTAAGAACTGATTTACAAAGAGCTGGGGCATGAGTGGTGGTAGGCCTATTGTCCACTAGGAGTCTTAAAGACAGCAGAAGAAGAAGAAGAAGAAGAAGAAGAAGAAGAAGAAGAAGAAGAAGAAGAAGAAGAAGAAGAAGAAGAAGAAGAAGAAGAAGAAGAAGAAGAAGAAGGTAGGGGAGGATGGGGAGGATGAGGAGGAGAATGAGGAGGAGGAGGAGGAGTAGTTTGTGACACTTTCAATTTCTTTATTGTTGATTGTGATCTTTGGTTGGAATGAAGTTTTGTCCCTAGACATTATTTTTGTTTTTCTTAAGTTCAGCAAAAAATGTGTATTTTCACTGTGTCTCTTGACAAGCAGGATTAGCTCTTCTAATCATTTAGCACTGTTTGACAGGAGCACTGTTTCATCTGCATATCTAAGGTCTGGAATTGGATTTCCACCAAAAACAACTGAATCAAAATTGTCTCTGCTCTACAAACTTTTTATGTTTCTCACTACAGTTTGTGCATACATATTGAAGAGGTATGGAGAGAGAATGCAGCCCTGTTTTACTCCCTTTTGCACCTCAAACCACTTTGATGTTTCATCAGCTAAACAGACTGATGCACAAGGACAGTATGTTCATATACATCAAATTTGTGCTAGGTTTACTTACTTAAGTATTTCCAAATAATATCAAACTTGTGTGACTTCTTTTCAACCTCCTCATCGTATTGTGAAACGCTCTGTAGTCTTCTAGCACTCTGGGAAGCTTGAAATCTGGCAAATGAGCTTAGATCTTGTGTGTATTTGCCGTAGAGCTGAAATAATTTCAACAGCTTAGATCCTACATGCACTTGGTATTTTTTTAAAAAGTTAAGGACCCTTTCGCACACATTAAGTCGCATTGGGCATATGGTGCTAAACCTGTATCTTCACAGACCAATCGTCACTCAGCAGGTCATGTGACCCGTATCACGCTAGCCACCTTTATTTCCCAAGACAGTTCTTGTTAACCATTTTAGTCTGGGGTGACCCGGCAGTCCAGTGCAAGTTTTAAAATCCACTATAATACAATGGCTACAGCCTTAGAGCTGGAATAATTTAAATAACTGGTAATTCTATTCCTTGAGAACTTGCAGCTGTAAGCAATGTACAATTTCACATACTCTAGGTCATGGATTTATGAGGTGAGGTGACTAATTTCAGCAGTAGAAACAAAGTGATACAATAAAGCAAATCCCATGGTGGGTATTGTTGCAGGGATGTAAAGTGTCAAACCTGCATATATACTAGATCAGATACTGTCCAGTTGAAAGAGGATCCATGACCGACATACCTCACTTTGGAGATGGCATTGTATGATGATAAAATAGAGAGATTAGCAACGCATTAAAAATTAAAATTGTGAAATGTTATGCATATACAACACTATTGTATGGCGTGGAAGCCTGGGCATTGAACAAGCAACTAGAAAGTTGTATAGAGGCCCTGGTGATGTGGATATACAGAAGAATATGTTGTATTTCATGGAAACAAAAACAATCAACTACAGAGGTTCTAGAAAAACTGGGAATGAAGAGAGAGTTGATGAAAGAAATAAAAAAGAAATATTTCGGCCACGTTAAAAGACATAACACTCTTATAAAAACCATACTAGAGGGCAACGTTGAAGGCAAGCGAGCAAGAGGCAGACAATGATACAAGTGGCAAGACAACACCAAGAGATGGACAAACATCAATCTGACAGAATGTACAGTCAAGGCGAGAGACAGACAGTGTTGGAGATCCATTGCAGCCAACCTTCATTATTGGAGGTGGCACCTGATTGATTGATTGATGATAAAATCTCCTATATTGCTAATAGTTCGTTCTTGATTCTTGGTTTAAAAGAACTGACATAGCACTTCAGACAAATCCATACATGCTCAGTATCCCTCAGCAAATGTAAGGTTTGAATACAGATTGTTCCAATAATGCACTGGTTGTAAACTCGCAACAATCATCTCCTCATACTTCCCTCCTTGTTGGAACCACACATTTAAATCCTCCTGGTGGTGGTCCACATGGTAAAGTGGTAGAGCCTTCTGCCTCATGTTCTGACAGTCATGGGTTTGTTCCCTAGACCGTGTCATTCAGACCAGCATGTCTTGGGGAAAAGATCCAACAGATTTCACCTTAAGTGTGAAGATGGGGGTCACTGTGCTCACTGTGGACTTCACCTTTCTAGGTGGTATTGGAGTCAACAAGAGTAATATCTAGTATCTGATATCTGTCCATATTGCGAAAAGCTTAAAATGGGTGGAATTAGCATGAATGGGTGGCAGGCATAGACACTTCTCTTACAAGGACTTACATGGATCTGCTGTTCATGAACATATGAATAATAGCCAATCACTCATGACATGTTAATTATTACACATGAACAATAGCCAATCACACATGACACGTTAATTAGTACACATGAAGAATACATAATCACACATGACATATTAATTAGTACACATGAAGAATACACAATCACACATGACATGTTAATTAGTACACATGAAGAATGCACAATCACACATGACATGTTAATTAGTACACATGAACAATAGACAATCACTCACAACATGTTAATTAGTACACATGAACAATAGACAATCACTCATGATATGTTGGTTACTACACATGAACAATAGACAATCACTCATGACATGTTGATTACTACACATGAACAATAGACAATCACACATGACATGATTACTACACATGAACAATAGACAATCACACATGACATGTTGATTACTACACAAGAACAACAGACAATCACTCATGACATGTTGATTACTACACATGAACAATAGACAATCACTCATGACATGTTGATTACTATGCATGAACAATAGCCAATCACCCATGTCATGTTGATTAGTACACATGAAAAATACACAATCACACATGACATGTTAATTAGTACACATGAACAATAGACAGTCACTCATGACATGTTGATTAGTACGCATGAACAATAGCCAATCACTCATGACATGTTAATTAGTAAAATGATCAATAGCCAATCACACACGACATGTCAATTAGTACACATGAAGAATAGCCAGTTACATGTGTTGCTTCAAACAGAGTATTTTCAAGTAACAACAGTGCGTTCTAGCAGTTACAATAATCATTGTCTGGAACTGAGTGTACTGATGCAATTACAGGGATATCCTGTATGCAGTTAATGTAACAACTCTGATGGATAAAAGGTGTTACAATAACTTGAACATGATTTGTTTTGTAACAGCTGGAAGAGAGGGAAGAGATCAAGCACTAGACTGCAAGAGGTGATTAGGTGAGTGGGTTTGGGTGTGTGGGTGAGTGGGCTTGGATGTGTGGGTGAATGGGTTTGGGTTAGTGCATTTTGGTGTGTGAGTTTGGGTGTGCAGGTGGGTGGGTCTGGATGCGATTTGGTTTGGGTGTGTAGGTGGGTGGGTCTGGGTGCAATTTGGTTTGGGTGTGTGGGTGAGTGGGTTTGTGTGAGTGGGTTTGGGTGTGTCTGTGAGTGGTTTCAGGGTGTGTGGATGAGTGGGTTTTGAGGTGTGTGGGTGAGCAGTTTTGGGTGAGTGGGTCTGGGTGTGAGGGTGTATGGTTGGTAGCTGAATCCTCTGGAAGAGTTTAGTTTTAATTCTCAAGTTGAAAGTTTTCATGTTTAGATTGTTTAACACAATATTAAAAACAAAACACTTATTACTTGCCTATAATATCTTGTGAGGCCGTCTTGGGCCTGAGGAATGAAAGACCACCTGGTTAGTGCAGGTCACAGCGGACTGTGCAGGTTAGGGTTTTCTATCTGCCCTTTGACAGAAAAAAATCCATCACATTAATCAGGATTCCAACCCAGGTCTCCCAAATGGATAGCCCAACATTCTGGCTGTACTACCAAACCAAGGACTCTCGAATGGATAGCCCAGCATCCTGGCTACTCTACCAGACACTCCTCGACCTGGTAAAGGCTTGAATACATCAAAGTGAGGATTGTGAGTGATTTTATCCTGATCCAGGACCAATGCACCATCTACAGGGGGACTGGGTTGTAGAAATCTCCTTCCAACCTCAGATCCCAGCGGGATGTGCAAGCCCAGTACTTTACCTCACATCTGTGGACAGGAATATTAGGGTGTAAACAGGTCACGGTTCAGCACAGCATGTACGGATGTGTCCTTCCATGAGGTTTAGATATGTCATTGTCGACAAATTCCAGCCCATTGCCTAGAGTGAAGACTTTCTACAACTATCTTTTGTTCTAGAACTTCAGTTAGGCATTCCAGAAAGCAAAAGCTGTATTTCACAAAATGACAAGCATCTTATACAATAAGTCACTACCATTTAATGTAAGAAAGAGAATGCTGAAGTGCTACTATAGAACCTGTTTTTCTGTATGCCAGTGAATCATGGAACATAAATGAAGAAACGCGGAAGAATGTAGAAGCAACAGAGATGTGGTTCCTGAGACGAATGTTGCAAATTTCTTGAACTGCCAGAATAACTAACAACGATTGCTTGAAAGAGGTTAATGAAATTAGAACATTATATACAACAATAAGAAAAAGACAAACAGTTTTCTTCGGTCATGTGATGAGAAGAGAGACATTGGAGAACATCGTGACAACTGGAAAGATCAATGGGAATAGAGGCAGGGGCAGACAAAAAGACATGATGCTGGATGGATTGAGACAATGGCATAGAGCAATATCATCAGCAGAGTTGATCCAGAACACCATACCGAGATCTATGGAGAGACATAAATTCCTATGCCAGCTGGCAGGGCACTCAATGATGATGAGAACTTTATTAGCTGACCATTGTGTTTATGTTACACACTCAAAAAGCTATGGAATGTTTACAGTGTATGTGATTGTTTGCTGTTTTCTTTTAATTAAGATGCTCTTGATTTTAAACTTACATTCTCAGGAGTTTTAAACATTATTATTTGTGTTATTCCTTTTTTTGTTTATTAGTCAGTCCTACTGCAATAATTTTATTTGTGTTAGAATGTGAACATTAATTCGTGTCAATAACAAAACAAGTTAAATGAGAAAATAGTATTCTGTACTAAGGGTTTTATAATAATATTATTATTATTTATTATCAGATTACTAAATACAATAAAAACATTATTTAAATTATTTACTTCAATAATCAAAGCACCATAGACACGTCCGTAGGTATTCCGATCTCCTCCTTTGTAAATCTATCATTGAACAACGATAAACTGCTGCCAGTTCGATGTTAACTAAAGAAAACACTGACACTAACTAAACAAACAAACCACTCACCCTGCACTTGAGTAGTACTCACTCACAAAACTGAATCCAAAGTGCACTTACTTCACTCGAATAAAACCCAATCAAAACTAACATTTAAAGTAAGAAAATCTAAACACGCAGTAGCAGCAACATAAAAGCTACCTTATATACAAGTATATCAACAAGAACATGACAAACAGACAGAGAAGAGACAGAGAATGCTCACCAGGGTTTGTTCATATCCGAAACTTCTGTTCGCCATGTTGTCTCAGAGTTATCCCAACTTGACTACGCAGACGCCGGGCGCTGATTGGCCAGTTACGGCGGGATCACAACAAGCCACACAATGAGGGATCAATCAATCAATGGGGGAGTGGAAGCCAGGTCTATGTAGCATCAGTCCTGGGTTTATGGGTATTGATCCGCTGTCATATAATATGAGGGGGGAGAAGTAGAAGTGAGAGTCATGTTCATGGTGTTGTCGTTTGGAGCTACATGACATGTAGTTAATATTTTATGAATTCACCATCTGATCTAGTGCCGTAGTCTTCTTCTTCTTCTTCTTCTTCTTCTTCTTCTTCTTCTTCTTCTTCTTCTTCTTCTTCTACTACTACTACTACTACTACTACTACTACTACTACTACTACTACTACTACTACTACTACTGCTACTACTACTGCTACTACCATTACTACTGCTACTACTACTACTGCTACTACTACTACGACTACTACTACTACTACCACTACTACTACTACTACTACTACTACTACCACTACTAAAGCTACTACTACTACTACTACTACTACTACTACTACTACTACTACTACTACTACTACTACTACTACTACTACTACTACTAACCGTCGCTGTGGCTTATGGGATAGTGAAGCAGCCTTTCTTATTTCCCTAAAATATAAAGTCGAGGGTCCGAAATCAGCGAAAAGTGATTTGCAAGACTATGTGCGTTCATTCCGATGGCATTAGGCGAGAAATTAATGGCAAACCTCTGAAGTAAAATTTACCTAGTTAATTACAAACAGCCAATAAATGCTGAGGCTGATTACGATGCCCTGTAAAGGACTGCAACTAACTTGTAACTACTACTTACTACCAGGACTACAAGGCGTAACTCTACACCGCAGGTCCGCATGGCCGAATGGGTAAGAACGCGTGTTCTTAAACATCCGGTGTGCTGATGCCGAGGTAAGCTGTTCAACCCCTACACCGGACAGCTGGACTAAAATGTTGACCTGTTGACCCTGACTTGGGGACGTAAATTACAAATACCTTCTGAAGTCGGACTGGATTCACCTGATGGCGAGAGACACTGTTAATAGGGAAAGCTAATCCACACGCAAAATTCAGTCCATCACTACTATAAATTGTGTGTATGGACTACGCTTGAGTTCAAAGCGAGCGAGTGTTAAAAACAAAAGAAAGAAAACAAACACTTAATGGTGCAACTACTGGACCACAATCCATTGACATCCTAATAATATGCCCCTCTCCGCAGATGGCAAGTACAAGTACCGGTTTTGCGCACCCCGCTAACTTATGAACAAGAAAGGTCAAGAGAAGCTACTCCACACACTCACCGCCGAGTTAGTTATTCATTATCGGAGACAGCAGACGAGATGTTGACCACAGAATCCACGGAGTGCCGATTAGTCTACAAATATTAGTCTGGCTTCATGGCGCGAAAAAGGGATCCTTCACGTAACATAAATTTAAAATTAAAAATCACATATTGTATTGTGTGTTCTGTTAAGTTTTCCTCTCCAGTATTAGTTTAGTTTCGTTGCTGCATTTCCCGGGAAGCTTCACCCGGTCAACAAATGCCTGCAGAAGTTGGATGTGTCGGTCTAAAGGCGTAAATAAACAAACACAACGCAAAAACGTCCGAGTGAGAGTAGAATTCCTTCGAAACACCAGGGAAAGTTAACCGGGTCAACAAACACCCGCAGCAGTCGAATGTGTCGACCTAACGGCGTAAAACATGCACAACGCAATCACGTCCGAAAAAAACAAAAAACACTCTCCAGTTGAACGCAGAAGAACAAGATTGCTGCATTTAATGTTTCCTAATTTCAGTATCGTTTAGCTACAATGTTCATATCATCTTTTAATCTAATTACTATCTTACAAACGACCTGTTTGTGTTTTGTTCCTTGTACTTTCCTGGCTATCACAGGCTCTTCAACGATAAAAATGTGTCGTTATCTTACTATTTGTATTTATCCCATCTGGTATCTGTCTTTAAGAAGTGGAGGCGTTTAACCTATTTGCCTGTACACCCAGTTCTTTGTAAGCACCTGTCCCAATTGATTGTTAGTGGTGACTAAAACATCGTTGCTTAACTGAGACTTAACTCTTTCTATCCGGCCCTTTGGTCATAGGATTGAATACGCATTGAGCCGATTGTTTTAAAAATTGACCTGGATTCCAAGGTCGATGCAGGCTTACATGGGTACTAGGAATTGTTGGTGGGGGGGGGGGGGGGGGGGGGGGGGGGGGGGGGGGGGAGGGGTCCATGGCTATCGGCGTGATATTGAGCACATCTGCCACTGAGAGCGATTTAGTCTTTAGAAATATTAGTCTGGTAACTTACGCCAAGTGCGCCCTTAAGCCCTGTAGAATGTCCCTGTAAGGCGTGTAGAATGCCCCTTTACGGCGTGTAGAATCTCCCTTTACGGCATGTAGAATGTCCCTTTACGACGTGTAGAATGTCCCTTTAAGTCGTGTAGAATATCCCTTTGCTTACTGTCACTTACTGAGAAGTTGAAACAGACAGCGAAGCAACATCAGGAAATATAGACAAATCGACCTACACGAACTACTCTTCGCAGACGATCAATACATACTCTTCAAATCTGAGGCACTATACAAAAACACACAACAACACTAAATGCGACATGTAAGAAATATAGTATGAACATCAGCATATCTAAGACCGAAACGTTGAGCGTACCGATTCTACTTCTCATGTTTTGGCGATTCATTCATTGAGCGTATAGTGGGAGGCCCATCTATATATATAAAAGACGATGTATGTATGTGTGTAGGGATGTATTTGATGCGTTCGATAACGGTCCATCCGATTGAGATGAAATTTTCTACATGTATTCTTTTCATTCCCGTGCAGCCAACTGTCATAGTTTGTTAGTGTACAATCAGCTATTTACTTACTAAAATATAATATTTAAATTTACATGATCATTTATATATAGCGAGGGGACATAACTTAAGAAAAGTTATATCAAGGAGCATAACTTTTAATAGCATTGCTATATATTTTATATATATAGATTATTGCATAGTTTTCAAAGTTTATAAACTCTTTGTCTACAGTTATTTACAGGCATATAAGTTATAATAAATAATGATATAATCTTTAAGGCATTTTCAAAGTTTTCATAAAAATAATGCATTTATTTAAATAGTGAAAATTTTCTAACTCATCTTTTTATGTTTAAAGAAGTTATCTACAGTCATGTTCATTCATTCATTCAGTAGCATGTCCTTTGCAGAACCTCGCTCCCATAACAACCTTCCGGAAAGCTTCTCGATCACAAGCAAGATGTCCCGCGTCTGATACACCCATCTGGAGATCATCCGCCACATCCTGCACCCATCTTCTCTTTGGCCTTCCCCTTCCTCTCTTCCCAGGCATATACCCTTCCATTATTGTTCTCTCCAAACCTTCGTGATGTTTCAAGTGACCAAAATACTTCAATTTTCTTTGTTTTATCGTCTTTAATAGCCATCCCTCCTCAATATTCAACTCTTGAAGTATGGATGCATTTGTTCTTTTCTTTACCCAAGATATTCTTAGAACTCGTCTATAACATTTATATTCAAAGGCGTTTATGCGCTGTTCAGCTTGTTTAGTAAGTGTCCATGTCTCACAGGCGTATGTTGCAATGGGAAAGATGCATGCTCTTAAAAATCTAATTTTTGTAGTTCTGTCTGTCCCACTCCATAATTTATTCATCTGTTTTAGTCTTTGAAGAGCAATGGATAGTCGCCGTTTAATTTCTTTCATTGTGTCACCGTTATTGGTAATCAATGACCCAAGATATTCAAAATTTTCCACCACCTCCAATTTTCCCCCATTAATGTATATTTCTTTCTCCATAGTAGTTTTATCTGTATGCATTATCTTTGTTTTTGCTATGTTAAGATATAAGTTGTGATTTTCACTATTCAATTGGGTTGAGGCTATTAGGTTTTCTATGCCATTCTGTGTTGTGGATAGTAATACTGTATCATCAGCATATCGAATCTCTGGTATGTCATGACCGCCGATATTTAGGGCATCATATAGCTCCCTGTTTATATCATCTCTTACATTTCTCATTATATTTTCGGCGTACAGGTTAAACAAATAGGGTGACAGCACGCAGCCCTGACGGACTCCTTGCTTGATGTCAAACCAATCTGATGCCTCGCCATCTATTCTAACTGCTGCTTGTTGGTCTAGATAGAGCATTTTTATGAGTTGTACTACATGTGATGGAAAGCCCATAGTCCTCATGATTTCCCAAAGTTTCTGATGCTGTACACAGTCAAATGCCTTTGAATAATCCACAAAACATGAGTATAGGTTTACATTAAATTCTCTGCACTTCTCTATTATTAAACGCATGTTGAATATGTGATCTCTTGTTCCTCTTCCTTGTCTAAATCCAGCTTGAACTACGTTAATCTCTTCTTCCATTTTCTTACGAAGTCTTGCCATTATGACTTTTAGTAGGATTTTACTTGCATGACTGATCAGGGCAACAGTTCTATAGTTGGTGCATAATTTCAGGTTGCCCTTTTTTGGTATTGGAATGAAGATAGTTCTCTTCCAATCTTTTGGCCATATACCATATTTCCAAATCTTTGTACATAATGCATGATATATGTGTATGCTTTCTTCTCCTCCCGCTTTAATTAGTTCAGCTGGTATCTCATCACATCCAGGAGATTTACCATTCTTCAGGTGCTTTATAGCCCAAGCAATTTCATCTAATGAGGGTTCAGGTTCTGTCTCTGCTGTCGTTGGCTCATGTATCTCATTCATATCCTCACTGTCACTCATATCATACATTCCACTGCAGTACTCCTGCCATCTTTCTAGAATTTGTCTAGATTCTGTTAAGGTATTTCCCATCTTGTCACAGATAACATTCAATTGAGGTTGAACATTTCTTGTCAATAACTTCATTTCTTTGAACATTTCATAATCTCTTCCAGCCTTATGATATTGCTCTATTCTGGTACAGCAATCTTGTATATATTGATTTTTGTCCTTTCTTGTGTTCTTTCTTATTTCTCGAGTTAAAGATTTATACTTCATCCTGTGGTTAATTGATTCATCTCCTTTCTGTTTCAGCTCCCTTCGTTGTTTTATTAATTCTAACGTGTCTAATGTAATCCATGGCTTAAGTTGCTTTTTCTTGGTCGGAATTAGATCTTTGGCTGCATTTATCAAGATATCTCTAGCTTGTACTGCCAGTTCATCAGGTGTCATTTCTTCTTGTACAGACATCAAGACCCCAAAGCGATTCCTAACTTCTATGTTGTATGCGTCTGGTATGTTTGTGAGATCAAAACGAAGTGGCCTTGGTCCTCGGGTAAGCTTTTTGAGTTTTAATTTCAGATCTGCTTCTAATAACTGATGATCTGTATCACAGTCTGCACTTCGTAGGGTTTTTGCAGATGTTATGCTTGATCTCCATCTTCTATGTATTAAAATATAATCTATCTGATTTTTGGGTAAACTGTCTGGAGACTTCCATGTGAAGAGTCTTCTTGGATGTTGTTTAAAAAGTGTGTTGACTATCGTTAACTCATTTTCTGTGCAAAATTCAATTAATTTGTCACCTGCATCATTTCTATTTCCTAATCCAAATTTTCCTAAAACGTGTCTCTCATTTTCAGCTCTTCCTGCACCTACTTTTGCATTAAAATCTCCCATTATTATTGCTACATCATTATGACCAATCTTATTTAATGTGTCTTGTAGTGTGTTGTAAAAATCTTCAATTTCGTCCTCCTCTGCTGTTGAAGTAGGTGCATATATCTGTATGAGAGCTGTGTTTTTTGGACGGCCTTTAAGTCTAATAGTGAGGATTCTATCACTAACTGGATTATATCCCATTAGAGTTTTTGCAGTTGTCTTATCTAAACAAAATGCCACTCCACTCTGGCCTCCGACATCTCTACCAGAATAAATGAAAATACTTCCATTTTCAGTAGGTGATTTAAAAACAGTTCTCATTAAAAATAATGTATTTATTTTAGATACGTTAGAATTTTATTTCTGTACGTTTTTGGGAGTGGAACTTTTGAATTAAAATAAAGATTTTCGTTCGTTAAAAAAAAAAAGTAATTTTTTGTGAGAGAAATTTAGCTGCATATCGTTTGCAGTACTCTGCAGTCAACCGAACGCCCACCATTTATTGGCTGTTCGTGATATCTTGGTAAGTTTACTTTAGATAGATCTCTTCCAATCATATTTTCTACTATCAATCTATCTATTCTTCTATTCTATCTACATTTTTAACGGGAACGGGCGACAGACAGACAGACAGACAGACAGACAGACAGACAGACAGACAGACAGACAGACAGACAGACAGACAGACAGACAGACAGACAGACAGACAGACAGACAGACAGACAGACAGACAGACAGACAGACAGACAGACAGACAGACAGACAGACAGACAGACAGACAGACAGACAGACAGACAGACAGACAGACAGACAGACAGACAGACAGACAGACAGACAGACAGACAGACAGACAGACAGACAGACAGACAGACAGACAGACAGACAGACAGACAGACAGACAGACAGACAGACAGACAGACAGACAGACAGACAGACAGACAGACAGACAGACAGACAGACAGACAGACAGACAGACAGACAGACAGACAGACAGACAGACAGACAGACAGACAGACAGACAGACAGACAGACAGACAGACAGGCAGGCAGGCAGGCAGGCAGGCAGGCAGGCAGGCAGGCAGGCAGGCAGGCAGGCAGGCAGGCAGGCAGGCAGGCAGGCAGGCAGGCAGGCAGATAGATAGATAGATAGATAGATAGATAGATAGATAGATAGATAGATAGATAGATAGATAGATAGATAGATAGTCGGGAACAGGAACGGGGGCTTATATGACTACTTATATGAATTAAATGAGATGCTCCCCACCAGGGGCTGTGCGAAGCCGGTCCGGGTCAGACAGACAGACAGACAGATAGACAGACAGACAGACAGACAGACAGACAGACAGACAGACAGACAGATAGATAGATAGATAGATAGATAGATAGATAGATAGATAGATAGATAGATAGATAGATAGATAGATAGATAGTCGGGAACAGGAACGGGAGCTTATATGACTACTTATATGAATTAAATGAGATGCTCCCCACCAGGGCCTGGGCGAAGCCGGTCCGGGTCAGACAGACAGACAGACAGACAGACAGACGGGAACTGGAACGGGAGCTTATATGACTACTTATATGAATTAAATGAAATGCTATCCTCCAGGGGCTGGGCGAAGCCGGGCCGCGTCAAACAAACAGATAGATAGATAGATAGATAGATAGATAGATAGATAGATAGATAGATAGATAGATAGATAGATAGATAGATAGATAGATAGATAGATAGATAGATAGATAGATAGATCCCCGCCAGATGCTGGGCGAAGCCGGGCCGGGTCAGCTAGTATTTCTATAAACCAACCGGCACTCGGTCAGTGATCTGGTCAGTATTATGCCGGCCGCCTTTCCTTTCCAACACAAGTCACGGTACCCAATGTAGACTGGATCGACTTGGGAGCCCAGGTCAATCTTTAAAATCCGCCTAGATTCGACCCCATGACCATAGGGCCGGTAGGAGAGTGCCTAGCCACAACACGACCGGGGTCGCCCCACTTCCTGTGGGATAGTTTAGTTTAGTCGACGGATCAACATCACGGCACACGGGTATAACCAATAAATGCTCCGTTCTACTCCTAACTCAAGCCTGAGTCCGGAGAATCTTAGCTCAGTGCAGGAACTTCGTAGCACCGGCGGGGATCCTGAAATACTTTGGGTAGATGTTTAACTCGACATTTTGCCCGGGTAGCGCCGATAGGTTACTCTTTTTTGATTTCCAACTGCCAAAGGATGTTTTGTGTGCGCAACAATACACACGGGCGTCCGATCTCACTACCCAGAGATCAGGGGAACTTTTGTTACTAGAAGTCCACGTGAAAAAAAAAAAAAAATATTCCCGGCCTTGCCGGGGCTTTAACCCGGGACCTGCAGCACTCGAGGCGGACACCATACCCCAAGACCACTCAGCCCTCCTGCCTGTGGGATACACAGAGTTAAAATAAACAGCCCATCCTACAGTTTAAACACTCTGTGCTGTTACACATAATAGAACCGCCGAAGAAAAATAATCGCACCTTAAGATTTGACAAATAATAATAGAGGCCTTAAATATAAAGCTTTCCCTCGCCTGTTTTGTCCCCTGTAAGAACAACACGACACAAACAGCTTTTGTCCCCGCGACAAAAGATGACGCCAGGGAATATAAAAACAAGAAAGACATATAAAGCTAGATTATACACTTTGCCGTCGAGTTACGTCTCCGTTAGGAGTGATTTCTCTATCTTTATTGTCACAATGAATTACCTTCGCCTTTATGATTTATTTATCTTTATATTTTAAAGCCTGCACGGGGGCGATGACTTATGACTACAGCGTGTGCGGTTTCGTAATATTATTCTTGCTTTTGTGCATTCATGGGGGATAGAACAACAGAAAGGTTGAATTAAAGAAGGAGAGTATAGTGGAGGTCTGTGTGAGATGTGAAAGAAGACGAGGAAGAAGAAATAATGCGTGTATGAACTGCAGAACAATAAGCGGAACAAAGAAACTAAAGTGTTACCGGCAAGAAAAGTTAAGATAATTGTACTTCCTGTACAGGACGTCGCAGACAACTTCAGCATTTATTGGTTGTTTGCGAATTTCTAGCCAGTTTACGTTCAGTGGTTTGCCGCTGCTTTGCAAACTCCCGACGCTCAAACACTTGTGAAAATCAAAACACAGCGATCGGTTAGCTACGAAACTAAATATAAATTGTTCTCTCGGCATCATTAAATAGTCCGATATTAATCTGCCCTCTAATCTCTACGTTAACCCTTAATTATGTGAGTGCATTAACACTATCTGTGTAGTTGTTTCTCATGTTATGACACAATTAAATAACCACACATACACACACAAAAAGAGAGACGGACACACAAACAGAAACTTCGAAAAGAAAGTAAAGAAGACAGACAGAATAACGGTTTAATGCCGGGTAAGGGAGAGAGGTTCGACTTCATTGCATCAAGTTTTATCCCTCATGACTGTTCTTTTTCACAGAGAGACCTGCCCAAAGCGCGCACAGAACACGAACTCCGTAGCTCCAGCGATGACCCCCAGGAGTAATCGAGAACATTGCACTCGTGAACAGAAAGACGGAGACGGTAATCGAACCCACGACCCTTGGAGCGCGAGGCAGACGGCTTAATCATTTCGCCACGGAGAAAACCCTCCCCCTCCTCCTCCCTGGAAATAAAGAAATGATATTGACAAGGACATATGAAAGAAAACAATAGCAAAATCAACAGAGAAATATCATTGCTAATGGAGATAGAGGAAGTAAGAAAGAAGGAAGGATGAATTGTATGTTTGCAGACACACAAAAAAGACAGAAAAGAAGAAAGCATGAATGAAAGAAAGAAAGAAAAGCTAATGAAAAATGGCGGAAGGAAATAAGGCAATAAAAGAACCGAGGACTAAGCACAGTAAATCTAACAGAAAGCACACAGAATCACAGACAGGCAGGCGGGCAGAAGGGAAAACATAAAACAATTGCATGTCCTTTGCACTGGAATTCATAATCATACAAGTGAATTCCAGGACCCAGGTGTCCACACTGCAATAAGAAAACAGATGAGCAACATTAATAGAGGGGGCTTCACATTGAGACCTTAATGTTGTATAAATTACAAAAGCCATGCCAGTGTTCTGTAACCTGTCATTATTTTTGTTAAAGGTGTCACGAGTGTTAAGCACGTGACAACACGGTGCAGAAGAACACGGTGACTTCATATGGACAATTTAAAGAAAGCCGCCTCACTTTTAGCATGCACCAAAGAGGAGCAGAGTTCTATTATCCCTTTTTTGATCAGTGAAATAGTAAAACCTATATAAATTCATCGGCGAATCAAGGCCCAGTAATGTGATGCATGCCTGTCAGTCCAGCAAGTGTGTAAGTGGAGTAGGAAGGCCCAGTAATGTGATGCATGCCTGTCAGTCCAGCAAGTGTGTGAGTGGAGTAGGAAGGCCCAGTAATGTGATGCATGCCTGTCTGTCCAGCAAGTGTGTGAGTGGAGTAGGAAGGCCCAGTAATGTGATGCATGCCTGTCTGTCCAGCAAGTGTGTGAGTGGAGTAGGAAGGCCCAGTAATGTGATGCATGCCTGTCTGTCCAGCAAGTGTGTAAGTGGAGTAGGAAGGCCCAGTAATGTGATGCATGCCTGTCAGTCCAGCAAGTGTGTAAGTGGAGTAGGAAGGCCCAGTAATGTGATGCATGCCAGTCTGTCCAGTAGGTGTGTATGAGTGCAGTAGGAAGGCCCAGTAATGTGATGCATGCCTGTCAGTCCAGCAAGTGTGTAAGTGCAGTAGGAAGGCCCAGTAATGTGATGCATGCCAGTCTGTCCAGTAGGTGTGTAAGTGCAGTAGGAAGGCCCAGTAATGTGATGCATGCCAGTCTGTCCAGTAGGTGTGTATGAGTGCAGTAGGAAGGCCCAGTAATGTGATGCATGCCTGTCAGTCCAGCAAGTGTGTAAGTGAAGTAGGAAGGCCCAGTAATGTGATGCATGCCTGTCAGTCCAGCAAGTGTGTAAGTGCAGTAGGAAGGCCCAGTAATGTGATGCATGCCTGTCAGTCCAGCAAGTGTGTAAGTGCAGTAGGAAGGCCCAGTAATGTGATGCATGCCTGTCAGTCCAGCAAGTGTGTGAGTGGAGTAGGAAGGCCCAGTAATGTGATGCATGCCTGTCAGTCCAGCAAGTGTGTGAGTGGAGTAGGAAGGCCCAGTAATGTGATGCATGCCTGTCAGTCCAGCAAGTGTGTAAGTGGAGTAGGAAGGTCCAGTAATGTGATGCATGTCTGTCAGTCCAGCAAGTGTGTAAGTGCAGTAGGAAGGCCCAGTAATGGTGATGCATGCCTGTCAGTCCAGCAAGTGTGTAGTGGAGTAGGAAGGTCCAGTATGGTGATGCATGCCTGTCAGTCCAGCAAGTGTTGTAGTGGCAGTAGGAAGGCCCAGTAATGGTGATGCATGCCTGTCAGTCCAGCAAGTGTGTAGTGGAGTAGGAAGGCCCAGTAATGTGATGCATGCCTGTCAGTCCAGCAAGTGTGTAAGTGGAGTAGGAAGGCCCAGTATGGTGATGCATGCTGTCAGTCCAGCAAGTGTTGTAGTGGAGTAGGAAGGCCCAGTATGGTGATGCATGCCTGTCAGTCCAGCAAGTGTTGAGTGGAGTAGGAAGGCCCAGTAATGGTGATGCATGCCTGTCAGTCCAGCAAGTGTGTAAGTGGAGTAGGAAGGCCCAGTATGTGACTGCATGCCTGTCAGTCCAGCAAGTGTTTGAGTGGAGTAGGAAGGCCCAGTATGGTGACGCATGCTTGTCAGTCCAGCAAGTGTATGAGTGGAGTAGGAAGGCCCAGTATGGTGACGCATGCTTGTCAGTCCAGCAAGTGTATGAGTGGAGTAGGAAGGCCCAGTATGGTGACGCATGCTTGTCAGTCCAGCAAGTGTTTGAGTGGAGTAGGAAGGCCCAGTATGGTGACGCATGCTTGTCAGTCCAGCAAGTGTTTGAGTGGAGTAGGAAGGCCCAGTATGGTGACGCATGCCTGTCAGTCCAGCAAGTGTTTGAGTGGAGTAGGAAGGCCCAGTATGGTGACGCATGCTTGTCAGTCCAGCAAGTGTTTGAGTGGAGTAGGAAGGCCCAGTATGGTGACGCATGCTTGTCAGTCCAGCAAGTGTTTGAGTGGAGTAGGAAGGCCCAGTATGGTGACGCATGCTTGTCAGTCCAGCAAGTGTTGAGTGGAGTAGGAAGGCCCAGTATGGTGACGCATGCCTGTCAGTCCAGCAAGTGTGTAAGTGCAGTAGGAAGGCCCAGTAATGTGATGCATGCCTGTCAGTCCAGCAAGTGTGTAAGTGGAGTAGGAAGGTCCAGTAATGTGATGCATGCCTGTCAGTCCAGCAAGTGTGTAAGTGGAGTAGGAAGGCCCAGTAATGTGATGCATGCCTGTCAGTCCAGCAAGTGTGTGAGTGGAGTAGGAAGGCCCAGTAATGTGATGCATGCCTGTCAGTCCAGCAAGTGTGTGAGTGGAGTAGGAAGGCCCAGTAATGTGATGCATGCCTGTCAGTCCAGCAAGTGTGTAAGTGCAGTAGGAAGGCCCAGTAATGTGATGCATGCCTGTCAGTCCAGCAAGTGTGTAAGTGGAGTAGGAAGGTCCAGTAATGTGATGCATGCCAGTCTGTCCAGCAAGTGTGTAAGTGGAGTAGGAAGGTCCAGTAATGTGATGCATGCCAGTCTGTCCAGCAAGTGTGTAAGTGGAGTAGGAAGGCCCAGTAATGTGATGCATGCCTGTCAGTCCAGCAAGTGTGTGAGTGGAGTAGGAAGGCCCAGTAATGTGATGCATGCCTGTCAGTCCAGCAAGTGTGTAAGTGCAGTAGGAAGGCCCAGTAATGTGATGCATGCCTGTCAGTCCAGCAAGTGTGTAAGTGGAGTAGGAAGGCCCAGTAATGTGATGCATGCCTGTCAGTCCAGCAAGTGTGTGAGTGGAGTAGGAAGGCCCAGTAATGTGATGCATGCCTGTCAGTCCAGCAAGTGTTGTAAGTGCAGTAGGAAGGCCCAGTATGGTGATGCATGCCTGTCAGTCCAGCAAGTGTGTAGTGCAGTAGGAAGGCCCAGTAATGTGATGCATGCCTGTCAGTCCAGCAAGTGTGTAAGTGGAGTAGGAAGGTCCAGTAATGTGATGCATGCCAGTCTGTCCAGCAAGTGTGTAAGTGGAGTAGGAAGGTCCAGTAATGGTGATGCATGCCTAGTCATGTCCAGCAAGTGTGTAAGTGGAGTAGGAAGGCCCAGTATGGTGATGCATGCCTGTCAGTCCAGCAAGTGTGTGAGTGGAGTAGGAAGGCCCAGTATGGTGATGCATGCTTGTCAGTCCAGCAAGTGTTTGAGTGGAGTAGGAAGGCCCAGTATGGTGATGCATGCCTGTCAGTCCAGCAAGTGTGTAAGTGGAGTAGGAAGGCCCAGTATGGTGATGCATGCCTGTCAGTCCAGCAAGTGTGTGAGTGGAGTAGGAAGGCCCAGTATGTGATGCATGCCTGTCAGTCCAGCAAGTGTGTAGTGCAGTAGGAAGGCCCAGTATGGTGATGCATGCCTGTCAGTCCAGCAAGTGTGTAAGTGGAGTAGGAAGGCCCAGTATGTGATGCATGCCTGTCAGTCCAGCAAGTGTGTGAGTGGAGTAGGAAGGCCCAGTATGGTGATGCATGCCTGTCAGTCCAGCAAGTGTGTAAGTGGAGTAGGAAGGTCCAGTAATGTGATGCATGCCTGTCAGTCCAGCAAGTGTGTAAGTGCAGTAGGAAGGCCCAGTAATGTGATGCATGCCTGTCAGTCCAGCAAGTGTGTAAGTGCAGTAGGAAGGCCCAGTAATGTGATGCATGCCTGTCAGTCCAGCAAGTGTGTGAGTGGAGTAGGAAGGCCCAGTAATGTGATGCATGCCTGTCAGTCCAGCAAGTGTGTAAGTGCAGTAGGAAGGCCCAGTAATGTGATGCATGCCTGTCAGTCCAGCAAGTGTGTAAGTGGAGTAGGAAGTTTCAAAATGGCGTGTCTTCTGTGAAGTGGTGCGTGAGTTAGTGCACGCGCGACCAAGATAAGTTTGTTCTACAGGAATCCAAGTACTTTATCTGTGCTGGAGGACTTGCATTGAAGTCATTTGTGACTACATCGAAAAATGATACATTTGTTCTCTGTGTTATGTATGTGCCATGTGTGTGTGCGGGCAATTTTTCATCTAGTTGTATTAGTGTGTGTTTGTGTGCTGACGAAGACTTTGACCCCAACGTCTATTTCGTCATTCGTGATCGTATCCTTGTACAGCTGGCTGTCTGCAGCTAGTATTTTGTTGATTCATCTCCCTTGCAGGACGTTGCACTCACACCCAACCCTTATCGGCTGCTTGTCATTTACAGGGGATTAATCTCCAACCCTCGACACAGTATCGATAGATCCGTGTACGTCAACCGATTCACGTGCTAGTTGATGGGAGCATGTCAAAAGGTT
>JACEFZ010002765.1:82500-107500 GCA_014155875.1 Cepaea nemoralis | reverse complement strand
AAGCCAGACATGGGACAACGGATACTCACGCAAACCTCAGGTCTTCGCGCTGGAGTTCACAGCCAGCGAACGCAAGCAAGCATAAATCTGTTATCTGACACCTTTTATATATACTCATATAACTTTTATTTTACGTCCATACATCTTTCATTTGACCTTCATATATCTGTTATTTTACGTCCATACATCTTTTTATTTAACCCTCATATACCTTTTATTTGATCATAATTTACCTTTTATTTGACTCTCATATACCTGTTATACGACCCTCATGAGAAGCTCAGCCCTGCTATATGTATGCATATTGTAATAGATAGACTAGGCCTTCGGTTTCAAGTCTGTAGTCAAGGACATGTCTAACATCAATAGACAGCCTCGGCCTAATCCCGCTACTATCCGCGGCTCACGGGCTAGTGAACACAGATTCACAATTTCCCGACATACGGGATTCAGGATTCGAAATCAGCCGCAGATTTGGAAGCAGGCCGCTTAGAGTTTCTTTAGATTGCATGCTACGCAGTTCTGAAACCAATGACATACACTGAATGTAAAATGTCCGACTAAATCACAAACAGCCAGTAAATGCCGGGGTTGACTGTAACGTCCTGTAAAGGACATTCAACTAATTGTAAATAAATACTATGGATATATTAGACGACACAGTGTCTCGGAAGGAACTGTGATGGACGGTTATGTTCTTGGAAGGAGATAGAAAGATGTAACAGGACCTGCAAATAACTTTGTTTAGGTATGCTTCCATACAGTTCTACTGTATATTGAACTTTGACCTGGCTATTCCTTGTTGTATCTCTTAGATGGGAAGTTCTGTGTTGAACCACACGTGACTATTCCTTGTTGTATCTCTTAGATGGGAAGTTCTGTGTTGAACCACACGTGACTATTCCGTGTTTTATTTCTTAGATGGGAAGTTCTGTGTTGAACCACACGTGACTATTCCGTGTTTTATTTCTTAGATGGTGTGACATGTTTGATTGAGTTGCCAGAGGACCTAGTTAGTAGTGTTCTCTGGAGATATATCTTGAATAATAAATAACAAGATAAAGGATATGATTTTGCCCGTTTTGTCTAGAGGTCACTCAAATGAGCTAATCATTCCCGCAATAGCCTTTTTGGAGAACCACTTTTCTTTTGGCTCAAACCCCCACTGTGAGACCACTATGTATCTACACAGAAATTTATATAAGAAGTAAAATAGTTCACCCAAGGCCAGAGAAGATCTGAACTATTAGCGCCTGTACAACTGAGGATCCATCTCACTCAACATAATGTTGCCAGTGTGCTGTTCGTCCGTCACATAGATCTTCCTATATATTTTGTCATTTATGACCTATATCAGGTTGTCCCATTTCTTTGGGATTGCAGGAACTCAATTATTTGTAGGCAAACTCAACAATAACTGTACATACATCTGTTGGACAAGACATCTACATGACAGGTTCTTGACAAAAGTGGGACATACATTTACATAGAATTGTTTACACCACAATTGTACAAGACATACATCATGAGATACTTGACAACATCTACACAAGACTTTTCACAATATGTATAACCAACCACAGCACTTAAGACAGTCACAGAGACAAAACTTGACAGCAACTGTACAAGAAATTCACTGGGGACATGTACTTAAAACACTGGTTCAATAATACTGTTTATTGAGCTGATGGTGAGTCTAGTGATGACCATTGTTCATCCCATTTGTCATGTCAACATTTCAATAATTACCTACATAAGGTATAATTATGCTAACATGCATGAAGATAAACATGATACAACACTCCTACACCCTCCTCCAGCTAATAACCAAACTTTCCTCCTCCTCTCCTCTCTAATCACCACTACACCATTGACTTTTATCCTTTCCTCTACTGTTAATGAGGGAACACCTGGGGCAAGCATAGGGACGTTCTGCTCCACTGGTCTGTTTAATCCTTTTAGCACCTATGATGGTGTTGGACAGCTCAGGTTGCAGTTTTCCCCCATGATGATTTTCCAAGTCTGACTAATTATCCCCTACTGTCACAGTTTGAAGAAAAGTTACAGCCTTGTCTTTCACTGGTGAGTTGACTGTTTATGAAGTTGAGACTTAGGACTTTGCTTCTACTTTTCCTGTAGAGGAAGATCTAAGATACAAATATGTCCCAGCTCTTCTTCTCTCAGTCTATCTCACGTACTTTCCAAGTCTTCATTCTGAAACACTGTGTGAGCACCAGGCTGGAGATTAACTAAGATAAGTCCTAGCTAAACAATCCATTGTCCCAGTCATTTCACCAGACGTCCCGAATGAGGTTCACCACCATAGACTTGTTGTTTAGTTCTCAGATGACATTTGATTGACTCAAAGATCACTGTCCAGTTCACCACATTTGTAGTGCTTCAGATTGTGTCATGCTCCCATTTATGCATTCAGCTGTTAAAGAGCTGAGAGAAAACTCTTCTTGATATTCCCACATTTTGATAGGGAGTCACATCTGGATCTAGGACTTCTGGTTAGAGGTCCCAGATGATATATGGATGCCTCTCCACCATACTGTTCTCTGTTGATATACAAAATGGCACAACATCTCTTTACATATGTTAAAAGATAATGTTATTATACACCAACAGATACAGATTGGGGATGGGGATGTTCAGGGAGGATGTTGACCAAAGACACCTCTCCTGGTTTTATGATGCAGTGTATTTCACTGTGATGTACTGTGGTAATCACAAGCCTATATGTGGAGACAGGGTTAGCTTAACACAATTACAAGCATTTATGTGGTCTAAGTTCCACCATGTTTGAACCACAGTAGACCTGGGCACAAGGAGGACCAGACACAATACAGCAATCATTGTGACATAGCAACATGGGACAGGCATTGTGAAGGGAAATGGAAAATAGGCATTTACAACTGCAATATGCATTATGTATTAACTAATGGCATTTACCCAATTAGCAGACCAGACATCCATTCCTATGGCTGTGATGTCGGTGCATGAATGTCCTATTTCCATATACACTACACAGCAATGCCAGACCTCACCCCTTTTTCACCAGACTTGTCTCACAGGTACATCATCATCATCATGTGCTCTTTCCCACTGAGTAATTTTCATGTCTACTACAGTAGGTAACAGAAGCTCAATTGCATACACAATTGTTCACATATGCACCAAGCACATATGTGGAAAACATGTTTAGTCCTTGTAAGTTTGCATGAGCCATACATATATTCAGCCAACTAAGACACAGGTTCACACACCTTTCTCAGCGTTTTACAAAGGAACGTGTACATGTTTCATCACTCATTCTCATTCAGACTGCCATATGTTAACTCGCGAGAGCAAATGTACAGTTGATTCAAGAATAAGTCATCCTAGGCATGAAGAATGCACAAGGGGTTTGGGTTTGCGAATTTGCATTGAGTGTACTATACATTCATCAAGCATACGCAACCAGTCACATCAAGGGATTGATATGCATTTGGAGTATACAGCGTGAAAGACATGTCAATGTGGAAGAAGCAGTATCCAGAATACTGGCGCACAGAAGTTAGGTTTTCCACTTTCACATTTTATTCATAAAATACTCTTATATTCTTCTCTTTCGTTCACTAGGCACACTACAACATCAAAGTATGTTTTAAAGCGGTACCTGTTGTCCAGAGAACAATATATTATCGAATCTTTAAGGGCATTGTTGGGTCATCACATCACACTAGCGACCGCTCTCGGTGGAATCCCGCTCAACTAATTAGATTTTAAAATATGGCCCAGGAATAGCGTGGGCTCATTAATTATTAACCAATCAAAAGACAAGCGCATATACCGCTGCCCTCCCCCAACTCGTTCTAGAACATACTAGTTCCAAGAATCGTCCTTATATTAGGAAACGCCACTTAAATCGGAAGTATTCTTATGAATGTGTAGGGCTGGGAATGGGGAGTTCTGTTTCATCATGCTACAGATGGGGAGTTCTGTGTTGAACCACACGTGACTATTCCTTGTTTTATTTCTTAGATGGGGAGTTCTGTGTTGAACCACACGTGACTATTCCATGTTTTATTTCTTAGATGGGGAGTTCTGTGTTGAACCACACGTGATTATTCCTTGTTTTATTTCTTAGATGGGAAGTTCTGTGTTGAACCACACGTGATTATTCCTTGTTTTATTTCTTAGATGGGAAATTCTGTGTTGAACCACGACCTGGCTATTCCTTGCTGTGCCTCTTAGATGGGGAGTTCTGTGTTGAACCACGACATGGCTATTCCTTGTTGTGTCTCTTAGATTGGGAGATCTAACAATTAGAAGTTATAACACAATGAGAACATTTCTGCGATATAATATCCCATGGCATATACGGGAAGTCGCTTAAGACGATTTATTATCACATGGCGATTCATTCATTTATTCATGCAGTAGCATGTCCGTTGCAGAACCTTGCTTTTAAAACAACCGTCGGGAAAACTTCTCGGTCATAAGCAAATGTCCCGCGTCCGATACACCCATCTGGAGATCATCTGTCATATCCTGTACCCATCTTCTCTTTGGCCTGCCTCTTCCTCTCTTCCCGGACATATCTCGATTACTATTGTCTGCAAACTTTTATGACGTTTCAAGTGACCAAAATATTTCACATTTCTTCGTTTTACGAAGGTAAGTTAATAAGTAAGTCACAAATGGCTATAGAAAAATAACTAAATATGATAACAACTTTAAACCATTTTATTTGTATGCATACATTGTGCCTTTATTTCTCAACATAATTTCCACCAATATTAATGCACTTATCCCATCGCTTTATCAGTCCTCCCAAACTGGCTGCATAGAACTGCGTGCTTTGTTTTCATTTACTGGCCATCCCACAGAATTGTGTGCCTTACTTATTGACTCGCCCTCGTAAATTTTTATACCCAGCTATGCACCGCTTTACGGGACAAACATTTGTCAGCATAAACACTGACAACCCGCCTTGGCGGGAGACATTTCGCGAATGACGCCGAAGTTGAATGTGAGGTGAAATCTAAGTTTAGAAAACAGAGCACGCAGTCCTATGCAGCCAGTTTGGGAGGACTGATAAAACGATGGGATAAGTGCATCAATGCTGGTAGAAATTATGTTGAGAAATAACGGGACAATGTATGTATAAAAATAAACTGGTTTCTAGTTGTTATCATATTTAGTTATTTTCCGACAGCCATTTGTGACTTACTTATTAACTTACCCTCGCATCTTCTTTAGTAGCCAACCTTCTTCAATATTCAGCTCTTGTTGTATGGATGCATCTGTTCTTTTCAGTATCCAAGATATTCTTAGAACCCGTCTTATAACCATGGTAATTATTCAGTTAATAAAGTCGGTTAATCATCTTGTTCCAATGATACGCCGCTATTGCTCTAAAACATGTTTCTAATATACACTGCTCTGAATTCGAAGTGGGTTTGCCTCACAACGAGGGACACTGATAATAGAGGAAGCTAATCCACACGCAACAATCAGTCCAGTGCATTAGCAGTAGTGGCACATGTGTCGACTACTCTTGATTTCAAAGCAGGTGAATCAAAAACAAATCTACTCAAGTCGGTGTATCTTTAATCAAAAACAATAATTATGCACTTCTACAAATTAATCACGTAGCCAATTATTAAAAATGTTGTGTACTTCTCATTCAGTCATCTGGTGTCCCATTCAGTCATCTGTTGCTCTGTCCTATTAAGACCATCTCTCCCATAAAGGTCTTTCGAAATATCTCCGTATCTTAAAGCAGATAGATGTACCGCGTCTGTTGCTGTCATGTGTAAATTATCTGTCACATCCGGAATCACCCTGTCCTTTTGCTGTCACGTGTAAATTATCTGTCACATCCTGAATCACCCTGTCCTTTTGCTGTCATGTGTAAATTATCTGTCACATCGTGAATCAATCTATGTTGTTGCTGTCTTGTGTAAATTATCTGTCACATCCTGAATCACCCTGTCCTTTTGCTGTCATGTGTAAATTATCTGTCACATCGTGAATCAATCTATGTTATTGCTGTCATGTGTAAATTGTCTGTCACATCCTGAATCACCCTGTCCTTTTGCTGTCATGTGTAAATTATCTGTCACATCCTGAATCACTCTGTCCTGTCGCTGTCATGTGTAAATTATCTGTCACATCCTGAATCACTCTGTCCTGTCGCTGTCATGTGTAAATTATCTGTCACATCCTGAATCACTCTGTCCTGTTGCTGTCATGTGTAAATTGTCTGTCACATCCTGAATCAATATGTCCAGTTGCTGTCATGTGTAAATTGTCTGTCACATCCTGAATCAATATGTCCAGTTGCTGTCATGTGTAAATTATCTGTCACATCCTTAATCAATCTGTCTTGTCGCTGTTATGTGTAAATTATCTGTCACATCCTGAATCAATATGTCCAGTTGCTGTCATATGTAAATTATCTGCCACATCGTGAATCAATCTATGTTATTGCTGTCATGTGTAAATTGTCTGTCACATCCTGAATCACCCTGTCCTTTTGCTGTCATGTGTAAATTATCTGTCACATCCTGAATCACTCTGTCCTGTCTCTGTCATGTGTAAATTATCTGTCACATCCTGAATCACTCTGTCCTGTCGCTGTCATGTGTAAATTATCTGTCACATCCTGAATCACTCTGTCCTGTTGCTGTCATGTGTAAATTGTCTGTCACATCCTGAATCAATATGTCCAGTTGCTGTCATGTGTAAATTATCTGTCATATCCTTAATCAATCTGTCTTGTCGCTGTTATGTGTAAATTATCTGTCACATCCTGAATCAATATGTCCAGTTGCTGTCATATGTAAATTATCTGCCACATCGTGAATCAATCTATGTTATTGCTGTCATGTGTAAATTGTCTGTCACATCCTGAATCACCCTGTCCTTTTGCTGTCATGTGTAAATTATCTGTCACATCCTGAATCACTCTGTCCTGTCGCTGTCATGTGTAAATTATCTGTCACATCCTGAATCACTCTGTCCTGTCGCTGTCATGTGTAAATTATCTGTCACATCATGAATCACTCTGTCCTGTTGCTGTCACGTGTAAATTATCTGTCACATCCTGAATCACCCTGTCCTTTTGCTGTCATGTGTAAATTATCTGTCACATCGTGAATCAATCTATGTTGTTGCTGTCTTGTGTAAATTATCTGTCACATCCTGAATCACCCTGTCCTTTTGCTGTCATGTGTAAATTATCTGTCACATCGTGAATCAATCTATGTTATTGCTGTCATGTGTAAATTGTCTGTCACATCCTGAATCACCCTGTCCTTTTGCTGTCATGTGTAAATTATCTGTCACATCCTGAATCACTCTGTCCTGTCGCTGTCATGTGTAAATTATCTGTCACATCCTGAATCACTCTGTCCTGTCGCTGTCATGTGTAAATTATCTGTCACATCCTGAATCACTCTGTCCTGTTGCTGTCATGTGTAAATTGTCTGTCACATCCTGAATCAATATGTCCAGTTGCTGTCATGTGTAAATTATCTGTCATATCCTTAATCAATCTGTCTTGTCGCTGTTATGTGTAAATTATCTGTCACATCCTGAATCAATATGTCCAGTTGCTGTCATATGTAAATTATCTGCCACATCGTGAATCAATCTATGTTATTGCTGTCATGTGTAAATTGTCTGTCACATCCTGAATCACCCTGTCCTTTTGCTGTCATGTGTAAATTATCTGTCACATCCTGAATCACTCTGTCCTGTCGCTGTCATGTGTAAATTATCTGTCACATCCTGAATCACTCTGTCCTGTCGCTGTCATGTGTAAATTATCTGTCACATCCTGAATCACTCTGTCCTGTTGCTGTCATGTGTAAATTGTCTGTCACATCCTGAATCAATATGTCCAGTTGCTGTCATGTGTAAATTATCTGTCACATCCTGAATCAATATGTCCAGTTGCTGTCATGTGTAAATTATCTGTCACATCCTGAATCACTCTGTCCTGTCGCTGTCATGTGTAAATTATCTGTCACATCCTGAATCACTCTGTCCTGTCGCTGTCATGTGTAAATTATCTGTCACATCCTGAATCACTCTGTCCTGTTGCTGTCATGTGTAAATTGTCTGTCACATCCTGAATCAATATGTCCAGTTGCTGTCATGTGTAAATTATCTGTCATATCCTTAATCAATCTGTCTTGTCGCTGTTATGTGTAAATTATCTGTCACATCCTGAATCAATATGTCCAGTTGCTGTCATATGTAAATTATCTGCCACATCGTGAATTAATCCATGTTGTTGCTGTCATATGTAAATTATCTGTCATATCCTGAATCAATCTGTCCTGTTGCTGTGATGTGCAAATTGTCTATCACATCCAGAATCAATCTGTCTTGTCGCTGTTATGTGTAAATTATCTGTCACATTCAGAATCTATCTACGCTGCGACCTTACAATTATCTTCATAATGACCGTTTCAAAATTGTCATATCTTGTTACATGTCCAAACTATTCTCATTGACCTCAGCTGTGTTTATCTTAATTTGTTTGCTGATGAAGGCTAGTCGCCGCAGCGCCCTGTGTTTTCCGTAATTGTATTCTGTAAAGCTGCAAACTTTGTGTTATTTTATATTATTATTACTATAACACTACTATCACCATTGCACGATTATTACTATTACACTACAATTACTATTACACTACATTTACTATTACATTGCAATTACTATTACACGACAACACCACACAACTCCACAATGAATAAAACTCAACAGCTGATTCCAAAACAAAAGGAAAAGGAAGTCCTACCAGTCAAGAGATCAGAAGATTATTCGGGAATCGCTCCAAGAAAACAGATATCCCACATGCACAAGTGGGTGTTACACACGAAAGCAATGTAATCCTCCTGTGCTTGCACCGAATGTATGATTGTATAGCTTATTTGAAACATACAAACGTTTACCAGCTGCGGACAACATACGCGGGGAGCATTGAAAGTTGAACACCGCTGAGACGACATTGTTCATACAATAGAGAACTCTCACTGGAAGAAATCATGGCAAATTGTCGTCACGTTTTGCGAGTTTACTGTAAAATTCCTTGCCTGTGAACTTGTATTCATTATTCCCTGGGTTTATAGTGTAGTTCAGAAAACAATGGCAATCTACTGAACTTAAAGTTGCTTAGAAAATCATAAACAATCGAACGATTGTTGGAGTCGATTGAGACCTCCTGTTAAGGATATACAGCTAACCTTTACACCGTAACCAGCGGTGGAGTGGGTCTACAGATACTGGTTGCTAAGATTACCAAGTCAATGACATTTTAAAAGTAATGTATGTAAAAGGTGTGTGGAGGCCCATACTGCGCACTTGTCATCGGACAAGCTAACATCTTGGCCAGAACGCCACTGAGCGTCATCACTTGTGTTTAAACCAGTTGTTACATTACGAGGAAAGGCTGGCCGAGTGGCTAGAATGACTAATTCTCCTTCGGGAGACCCGGGTTTGAATCCTCGGTAAGGTGTGAGGTTTTTTTCTATCGGGGGCAAAAAGAAAACTCTAGGCTGCAGAGTTCGCGGCGACTGCACTAGCCAGGCGGCCTTAATTCCTCAGTTCCTCAAGCTCAAAACAGCCCCCCCCCACCCCCACCATACACCGAAAGGTATTATATTGGCAGTACATGACACTTTTTGATGACCTTGCTTTATGTGTGGGTGTCTCTGTGGCGAAGTGGTCAAGCTGTTTGACTCGTGCTCCGAAGGTTGTGGGTTCGATTCCGGTCCGTGTCCTTCGGTTCACGAGTTAAATGTTTCGGAGGTGTCGTCGCTAAAAGCTACGGAGTTCGTGCCTTGTGCGACGCTTTCCGTGCTGCGGAAAGAGACCGAGCCATATGGGATAAGACCCGGTGCAATGAAGTCGACCCTTTTAAGCGACTTATTTTTTGTGGGTGATAACTTTGCTGCGCCCTTGCAAAATTGTTAAGAAAGAAAATCTACCCACGTATAGATAGAGCCCGTCACCTTGGGTGTGATAAGTCTAGTGGAAGCAAATATTACACACATGCACACCGAAGTCGTCCTCTAAAATTACTGGAGAGTTTTGGTCATAGACCATAACTTTAGGAAGGGGAAATCCCAACTGCACCTCCCCGCGGTAGAGGATGGGAAACACACTACGGTGTGGCTAACACAGCTCTGGGGACCGAGTATCCACCGGAATAAGTGGACAACTCTGCAGCTGAGCAGAGCAGGGCACTCACTTGTCCTTACAGTCGGAAATGGCTATCAAAGGCAGAGGTAAAAGACCACCATGTGGATGTGGAAAGCAAGGGGAAACCACCACATTATTTTCCCAAGACTTCATGACAAAGCATATTTCAGAGTTAGTGAACTACGTTAGTGGCTGACTTAGGACATCCTCGTCCGGTATGGACAGCCATGAGCCACAGGTGACACCAGACCGTCATCCAGATACTGATGGCAAAGTTGATCTAGAAAACCAAAGACCGAGATCTCTGGAGAGCCATGAACGCCTACGCCAGCTGGCAGGGCACTTGATGATGATGATGACATCAAAATCGGACACACTGACCTTTGAAGTATAGCTGTCCCAGATACTGGTCTCTTGTCACACATTCTGGGACATCTATGTCCCACATACTAGTCCCCTGTTACACATGCTGGGACATATATATCCCACATACTAGTCCCCTGTTACACATGCTGGGACATATATATCCCACATACTAGTCCCCTGTTACAAATGCTAAGACATATATATCCCACATACTAGTCCCCTGTTACAAATGCTAAGACATATATATCCCACATACTAGTCAACTGTTACAAATGCTAAGACATATATATCCCACATACTAGTCCCCTGTTACAAATGCTAAGACATATATATCCCACATACTAGTCCCCTGTTACAAATGCTAAGACATATATATCCCACATACTAGTCCCCTGTTACACATGCTGGGACATATATATCCCACATACTAGTCCCCTGTTACACATGCTGGGACATATATATCCCACATACTAGTCCCCTGTTACACATGCTAAGACATATATATCCCACATACTAGACCCTGTCACAAATGCTAAGACATATATATCCCACATACTAGTCCCCTGTCACAAATGCTAAGACATATATATCCCACATACTAGACCCTGTCACAAATGCTAGGACATACGTGTCCCAAATATTAGTCTCTTGTCACACATCCTAGGACATATAAGTCCCACATACTAGTCTCATGTCACACATCCTAGGACATATATGTCCCAGATACTGTTCTCCCCTAATCTATGCTTTTTTTTTTTTTTAGCATATCCTTTACAGGACTTAGCTGTCAACACCAGCATCTTTCAGCTGTATGTTGATCTCTTGGCAAGATTACGCTCAGTAGTTTGCCATTGCTTTCTGAGCGGCCGGCTCAGTATCCCGCAAGTCACGAGCGGGGGTCGAACCGCCTCAGCTCTCGCTCCGCTACGAGACTCTGCGTGATAGACGGGATTACAGAGAGAAAGTGTTGTAACCCCTCAGCCAGAGAGACGGGCTAATCTATGCTAGGACATATATTTCCCAGATACTGGTCTCCCGTCATCAAGACTAGGACATCTTTACGGCAGATTTCCGTGCCCCTCTAAACATGAAAGGCAATATCTATCACTAATCTTAGCCCCCATCACACATGCTAGGAAATATCTACTACTAATTGTATCTCTTGTCACACATGCTAGAAAATATATACTTCTTCTTCTTCTTCTTCTTCTTCTTCTTCTTCTTCAGCGTTCTGAGCCATTGAGGTTCTTTGCTGCAAATACAATCTGTCTCCATTCGTCTCTCTGGTGGACCTTCTCTTGCCAGTCGTTGATTCCAAGTGCTTGTAGGTCTGTACATGTATTATCTCTCCACCGCCTTCTTAATCTACCTCGGGGTCTACGGTCATTTATTTCCTGAGTGTAAGCGAGTTTTGTTTCCCTATTATCTTCCATTCTTTCTATATGCCCCAGCCATTGTAGTCTATTAGCCTTCATGATACCAGTGATTAGCGGGGACTTAAACAAATCATAAATGTCTTTGTTACTTCTTCTTTTCCACTCTCCACTTTGTGTATCCCTAATGGGTCCAAAGATGCGTCTTAAAATTTTGTTCTCAAAGGTTTGTAACAAGGCTTCGTCTCCCTTCGTTGTACTCCAGGTTTCAGAGCCATACAGCACAACTGGTCTGATCAGTGTTTTGTATATTGTGATTTTGGTGTTACGAGATAGCGCCTTTGATTTTAGTAGATGTTGTAGTGCATAGTATATCTTATTTCCAGAGTTGATTCTAGTTTGTATTTCTTCCCTTATGATGTTGGAGTAGTTGAAGATTGTACCCAGGTATTTGTATGTTTCCGTTCTTTTAATGGTCATATTATCTATTTGTATGTGGCCAGAGTTTTTAGCCATTCCGTCTCTTGTCCTCTTGAAATTACCATATATTCTGTCTTATCTTGGTTGATAACCAGCCCCATCTGTTGGGCTTTTTCCTTTAAGTGAGTCAATATTTCCAATGTCTTTTGTTCACTTTGCCCTATAATATCTATATCATCTGCATAACCAAGCAGCTTGGATGTTCCTCCAATATCACATTCCTCCTTTACCTTCCTTACAACTTTCTCTAGAGCCAGATTGAAGAGTAGCGGCGATAGTGCATCACCCTGTTTCAAGCCAGATGTTATTTGGAAGGGGTCTGATTTCCTGCCTTTATATGTTACTATATTATAAGTATCTTCCATGCATAGTCTGGTCATGTTGATTAACTTCCTTGGTATTCCAAATTCCTGCATAGCATTCCATAGACTATTCCTATGGACACTATCATAAGCCTTTTTAAAATCCACAAACGTGTTATGGAGATCTCTTTTATATTCCCAAAGTTTCTCGGCTATTTGTCGTAAGATAAATATCTGATCTATTGTTGATCTGTTTTGTCTAAAACCCGCCTGGTAGTCACCCAATATGTCTTCTGAATATGGTTTTAGTCTATTTAGTAATACTGCGGATAGTATCTTATAGCTTGTGGACAGTAGTGATATTCCTCTATAATTTCCACATTGGAACTTGTCTCCTTTCTTAAAGATAGGTATCAATAATGACAATGACAGAAAATATATACTACATATATTAATCGCCCGTCACGCATGATATTAAATATCTGCCGCAGGTGCTAATCTCCCGTCACACATGTCAGTAAGTATTTGCTACAAATCTGATCGCCCGTCACACAGTCAAAGATATATCTACCACAAATACTGACATTCCGTTACACATTCTTACAAAATGTCTGCCACATGGCATGGCTAGCCGTCACAATTGCCTCATGTCTAGTCAGAGTCAAAGCGCAAACTATTCTCCACACTCTTACATATTATCCGAAGCATTAGGCACGACACTTAACATACTTACAGTAATCTAACCATGAGGCACACCTTCCCAACGACAACAGGTGTGACATCTTTAAACCTACGACATTAATTAGGACAGTACATTAATTTTGCGCACTACTTTACTGTCACAAAGAAGGTAAATTATTTATGCATGTCCTTGTGCCTCCGCATGTCAGACCGACACCAGTAAATCCATGTAGTTAACGCCCAGAAAACCTTGCCACTGTAGCTATTTCTCGGGGCGTGCAGAGCGAAACACTGCGTGGTTATCCATTCATTACGTAAGGTCTTTAAGAAGATGCGAGTCCTTCTTGTGTGTACACACAGTCTTCTAATATACTTGTTATTTAAACTAAACTAAACTAACATACTTGTTATATTGTCCGTCCTACTTCTGTGTTTTCTCTTGAATAGACGTCTTATGTATGTTATATTGTTGCTCTCTTTGAAGATGATGATGATGATGTTGTTGTTATTATTGTTGTTATTATTGTTGTTGTTGGTGGTGGTGGTGATGATGTTATTATATTTCTTGTTTTTAATAATATTCTTGTCGATTTATTTGGTTGTTTCGGGATTTGAGATTTAAATATTGAGCACAACCCACTACTGGCAACGCTGATCGTATTCTGGTATGAACCTAAGGCTTATCCACGTCAATGTGGAATCACTAGACTCGAGATTCGCTCTCATTTGAGCTCGTCAGTGGTGCATATCCTTGACCGGATCCGGAAACAAAACACGATGCGTGACGTTGTAGTATTCTGTTGTGATAATTTGGTCTCGTCCAGTGTGTGCCGCGTGGTCTAGTGGTTACACACCCGCTTCACACGCCAGTGATCCGGGATTTGTTTCCGGGTCCGGTCAAGAATATGCTTCTTACGAGCTCAAATGAGAGCGAAACTGGAGTCTAGTGCTTCCATATTGACGAGGATAGGCCTTAGGTTCATTCCAGAATACGATCAGCGTTGCCAGTAGTGGGGTTTGCTCAATATTTAAATATTCTTGTTGTTGATATCATTGTTATTGTTGATGTTGTTGATATTATTGTTATTGTTGATGTTATTGTTATTGTTAATGTTAGTGATATTATTTTTATTGTTGATGTTGTTGATGCTATTGTTATTGTCTATGTTGTACTTATTGTTGATGATATTCTGGTTTACTTTTATTGTTGATGTTACACTTATCGTTGATTTTGTTCTCGTTGATGTTATGGTAAATGTGTATGTTGATCTACTTGATGTTGCTCTTTTTGTTGATGTTTTCTTGTTGATGTTATTTTTATTGTTGATGTCGTTTTTTATTTAAATGTCATAATTGGTGGTATTGTTGTTGTGAATGATGTTGTATGTGTTCTATTTGCTGTTCTTGTCTTATGTCGCTATTATTATTGTCAGTCTTCTTCTTTATGTTGATATTGTTATTGATTGTTGTTTTTATAAATTGTCGATGTTGTTATTAGTTGTGACGTTGTTGTTGTTGGCATTGTTATTCTTGTTGTCGGTATTGACATTGTTGGGGTTGGGGTTGATTACAACGTCCTCCACAGAGCATGCAACATTTGTGTGAACAGCGTGGAAGAACAGGTACATCCTCATGACCTAGAGAGAATGATGCAGCAGGGAGTCAGGGGAGAATCTAGCGGACACTCAGTATTTGTTTGAATAGTATGGAATGACAGATACACCCTCACCATACCCGGAAAGGATGATGCAGCAATGAGTAGCCAGTAGATCTGCCGACACTCAGTATTCTTAGGAACGGCTAGTAGAACACGTAATCAGTTTTCAGCTGGTACCATTACTAATAGGGCTCTTCGCTGTCTGTTGGACAGAGCGGGTATGGGAATATCCCATGCGCTGTAGCGTCGGTTCTTGACTTAACTCAACTCATCTACTCATGCCTTCAGAATTCAGAAAAAGAGAAGTTAGTTGTATATCCTTTACAGGACGTAGCAGTCAATTCCAGCATTCTTTGGCTGTTTGTGACTCCAGGGCAAGTTTAGGTTGAGTAGTTTGCCTTTAGTTTCTGAACGATCGGCACTCATACTATTGTATAAATAATCAACGCAAAGTGTTGTGCTTCAAAGTCCGCAGCAGTGTTTCAAACGGGGTATGTAAGATTGCAAATTGCATTTGTAACGCCTTCACCATGGATCAGGATGGAAACCAGAAACCGACTTTCAATCAGACGAACACTTGTCTGCAAAACAGACAATAAGATAGTTTACAGTACGGAATTTATTTCCTCTTAAAGAGATCGCGTCTTGGTTTTCACAAGTGACGCGGCGTGAGCGCGAAATTCTAATAAAATCGTTAAGTATGAGCAGTAATTTTGAATACGCAGCTCGGCTGTGAATCATTGCACACTTACAAACACTCCGCAGCTGTTGGCATGACTAAAAATGTCACACAATGTGTGTTTTCTGATACTGGGGGGTCTAATAATAGCAGCAATCATTGAGACACACGCCGGCATGAGGATAACGTTTTGGCGTTAATTCTCTTGTTTATAACCGTGTGAAAATTGTACGGGAGGCCGTTTAGCATCTGTCATCTAACAAAGTGAAGACTTTACTGGAGATTTTATTTTCACAGTGTTCGGTACAAACTTCATAATATGAGTTGTGGAAAATATTGGATCTTCAATCACCATACAAAGACACTCTTAGGTGTACTTACAATTTTTTGAGAATCTCTTTCATCTTATCTTGTTCCCCTTGTACCTTTCGGTATCGAGGTTAAGCATAAATAGCGGGAGAGTGCCCGTTTACAGGCTCTATACATCGAGATTCCCATGGACTTTATTCATCGATTACAAGGCCGACCTTTTCTTCTGGTTTCATTTGGTCTGTACGTCATGTCTTTTTGTGGTGTACTGTTAGATGGTAGCCTAGTTAAGTGGACAAACCAATTAACTTGCCGTTTTCTAATTAAATCTAGCGCTACTATAACACCCACTTTAGTCCCGACTTAATCATTTCTGATATTCGTTCTCTCTTCTTGATACTTTGAGCATTCTTCTCAGGAATATCATTTCCGTTGTTGTAAATTTTGTGTGTGTGTGTCGTTGTCCAGGTTCGGCATTGGTAGCACAAATAGTGCTTTTGTTAGTATACAGCCATACATGTTTGTTCTTTAGTCCTGGTAGCATTTGTCCAATGAGTTGGTTCGCCTTTTCGAGAATACCTTTCATAAACTTGTCGATAACGAAATGAAGTTCACAGAATTGTTGCAAATACACCAATATCCCATTATTATTATTATTACTATTATTATTATTATCATCACTGATCAGACCAGTTGTGCTGTATGGCTCTGAAACCAGGAGTACAACGAAAGGAGACGAAGCCTTGTTACAAACCTTTGAGAACAAAGTTTTAAGACGCATCTTTGGACGCATTAGGGATACACAAAGTGGAGAGTGGAAAAGAAGAAGTAGCAAAGACATTTATGATCTGTTTAAGTCCAGCTAATCACTGGTATCATGAAGGCTAATAGACTACAATGGCTGGGGCATATAGAAAGAATGGAAGATAATAGGGAAACAAAACTCGCTTACACTTAGGAAATAAATGACCGTAGACCCCGAGGTAGACCAAGAATACGGTGGAGAGATAATATATATACAGACCTGTATGAAGAATGACTTGCGCGATGACTTGGATTAAAGTGAGGAAGAGTTGCGCAATTCGTCGACCTCACTCTCTCGCCTGAGTCCATCTGAGTCCAGTGGCAAGACAAGTCGAGACGACTGGAGACGAATACAGGTGCAGTGGATGACCAGGGCGCTCTACGTGCCTTGCCGTGCTCATTACGTTCCACAACGCTTTGCAGGTAAACGCCGTCTTGCCCGTTGAATCAGGAATGATTTCTTCCGCGCAGTCTGCTGAATCCTGTCTTCACATGCTGGGTAGGCATACCCTAGTTTACCTCTTGGTTTGACACCAAATCGGATACCGATGCCTGGTGTAGCCAGCCTCTCACAGCTGTTGCCCGGGGGGTGGCCGCTGTCGCATGCTGACAGCTACTAGGAGCCACAGGCACGAGCTGGGTGTCAGGCTGGATCAGTGGGGGATGGGTCCTGAAAAGGACATGAGAGTCATCCTTACCAAAGGTGCTACTAATGCCGACAGACCTACAAGCACTTGGAATCAACGACTGGCAAGAGAAGGTCAACCATAGAGATGAATGGAGACGGATTGTATCTGCAGCACAAAACCTCAATGGCTCGGAACACTGAAGAAGAAGAAGAAGAAGAAGAAGAATATTATTATTATTATTATTATTTAAGAGACCAGCTGTTTTACGACATATAAATCTACCTGGGCAGCTCCAGCCCACGGATGCCAGCCTTGCCTGGTGGTCAAGTCTTCGATCCCCCTCTCCCCTCTCTCTCTCAAGTCGGTGAGTATTTTAACAGACCTTTACTCACAGGTCAATCCGGCCTAAGTTGAGTACCGGAAATCTTTCTGTGAAGTAAAGGCGATGAAGTGGTATTGACCACATCACCTACCCAGGCCGACTGGTCTAAAACGGTGGAACCACCGCCATATGGCCCAATAGTCTCATGGTGTAACAAAGGGTTCTTTATCTTTATCTGTTTTATTGTTGTGAGGAAAGTATGCAGGTACTATAGTAGTGACAATATTTATAGACCATAATATGTTCAAGGATATAGGGAAAGTATTCATGGACCATAAGGAACGTATTCAGGGACCATAGAGAAAGTACTCAAGGACTTAGTGAAAGTATTAATTTTACCATAGGGAAAGTACTCAGGGACGATAGGGAAAGTACTCGGGGACTATAGAGAAAGTATTAATTGACATTAGGAAAGTATTCAGGGACCATGGGGAAAATATTCATGTACCATACGAAAAGTACTCGGGGAAAATAAAGAAAGCATTCATGGACCATAGGGAATGTACTCAGGGACCATAGTGAAAGTATTAATTGACATAGGGAAAGTATTCAGGGACTACAGGAAAGTATTCAAGGACTACAGGCAAGTATTCAGGGACTACATGAAAGTATTCTGGTGCCATGTAGCGTCGTAGACAAGAGACAGTGATTTAGAATAAGATACGGAAATGTGGCAAACAGAACAAGAAGAGTTAACCAAGAAGCGACATAATACACGGCGTACTACGTCACTAAAGTTAGTTAGGTTGTGGGGTGATCATGGAGGCGGTCGGATAAATAACAACACTGAAATATGAACGCAAATATCCAGCAGAATGGCATAGCGAACATGACATCTAGGATTATAGAAAGATAAGGAACAGAGGCATATTCTGCATTACGGAGAACGATCGGGAGATGGAGCTTTAACGCAAAGAAAGTGAGGAAAGCACACTGCATCAGAACTTGCCGGTCGTTTGTCAAATAGAGGTCATGACGTCAACATACACATAGCTTGGCGTAAGTAATCAAGAGCGTAATGTAGTTTTGCATAACGTTGGACTATAGGGAATTTACTCGTCATTGGTGAAAGTAGAGGGATGGAATCGGACTCTACAGTTAACAAAAAATATTTACAAATGATTATTAATTATTGTTCACCGGCCCTCCCATTAACAATGGAACGGTGACGTTGTTACATTGTATGGACGATGTATGGACGCCAGCGTTGACGAACTCATTTCGTTCATATTTATTTCTGATTCCTGTTGATCTGCAATGTTGTGTGACTAGACGGCGAGCGTAATATTAGAGAGAAACAGCATAGCATCAGGGACCACAGGAAAGTTTTCAGGGACCACACAAAAGCATTCAGGGACCATAGAGAAAGTATTCAACGACCATTGGGAAGAATCCATGGGCCATTGGGAATATTTTCAGGGACATAAGGTACATTTTCAGGGACATTGGGAAGAATCCAGAGACCATATGTAAATATTCAGGGACATAGGGAGTGTATTCACAAACCATAGGGAAAGTATTCCATCGATCATAGACCATGTTGTCTAGAGTATAAAACTGTACGAATGCACAGCCGTGGCTGAAAGGTTACGGTGACCACGACATGGTCAGAAGGTAGCAGGTTGGATCCCTAATTAGAGCTTACAATCTGTCCATGAACCATTGGTATCTAATGATATCACGCGACCTCCTGATCGCTTGGGCAGTGTGATATGATACCTAGACTCCTCGAATAAGGGCGAAAAATAGAAGGTCCCGTGAACAAGTTATACACGTTAAACAATTCCATGGCAGTTAAAAATCGCAAAGAGTAGGCCGTAAACTCGCAGCCCTAGCAAAACAAAATGTTGGGAAAAGTAAACTTAGCCACGGGTAGAACCTTGGACGGAATCTGTCTAGAGGAAGCAAAACCTGACACAAATACATGCTGAAGTCTGACCCACTGACCTGTGAGGTGCATAACTTAGTGTTACAAATCTCACTCGAAAGAGGAACTAAGAAGAGGAAGGAAAATCTCGGGAGGAAGACACTTTACATGCCGTAAAACGCACGTGAAAATTGTAAACAAAATAGTGTGCTGATCTCATTGTGTCAATTTGAAATTACCGCGAGGATAACAGATGTTCCACATTCGAACAATATCCGTGACTATGTGTTTTAATTGTTTTAACTAAAGTATTATTCATTTATTCACTTCATATTATTTAAAACTCTGCAGTATGCACCCGATGAGATGCAGCGAAATATGCCAGGCAGTAAATCGTGAACATATTGTTTGCGGCTTCTGGATTTAAATATCCTCATTTCGTCACATTGACGCCAGAAAATGTGTTCACTTTCTTTCAATTTATCGGCACAACGGCATCAATAATTGTATGTGTTACTATCACAACACTGTGCACATTTATACGGAACAACGATTAGCACAGAAATTACAATATTGTAAAAACGGTGTGAAAGACCTTTCGACATTTATGTTCCGTGAAAATTACACTAACTACCAATTAGCTTCCAAGATGATGTGTAAATTGTACGGGCGGCCGTTCACCTATTCCATTGTCGTAAACATTACAGGAAATTTACACATCCATTAGTTTACGTTGTAAAAATGTTACGCTAAGTCTGTTGTTCTTTATCTCAGCCGCACACACTTTCATCATCGCCTTGTGTCATGCCGATGTCACGCAAATTGTACTAGCTTTCATCATCAAATTGTGCCATGCCGATGTCACGCAAACTGTACTAGCTTTCATCATCAAATTGTGCCATGCCGATGTCGCAGTACATACGCGATGTCGCGCACACTGTACTCGCTTTCACCATTGCCGTGTGCCGTGCCGATGGGCGTGGATGGTAATGGCTAGCCATCTCACACGATCACCAGTCTTGGGTCAGGTCTGTGCTATTGTCCAGACTATGCCATGTAGCCAAGCCGCCTGGGTGTTTATCTATTTGCCTTCCATTTGCTTTTTTCACTTGTCAGTAAGTTGTCATGCGTATTTCTCATCATAACGTGTCAAACTCTTCTTTCTAGAATCAGTTTACGGTTGTCATTTGTTTCTAGTAGGAAAGGTACAAGAAGAACAAGATAAGATGAGGTGAGATGAGCTGAGGTGAAGTGTTGTGAGGTGGTATGAGATAATGTGTGGTGAGGTGAGGTAGTATGATGTGAGGTAAGATGAGGTAAATGAGATAAGATGAGGTTAGATGAGGTGCGGTGAGGTAAGATAAGATGAGGTGAGACAAGAAGAAGTGAGATGAGGTAGGATGGAAGGAGGTGAGGTTGATTAGGTGACAAGAGATGAGGTGAGGTTGATACGATCAGATTAGACGATATGAGATGAGGTGAGATGAGGTTATGTGTCATGAGGTGTGAAGAGGTGAGATGAGATGTAGTTAGAAGAGGTGAGATGAAGTGAGATAATATTAGATGAGATGACATGAGGTTAAGTGAGGCGCGGTGAAATAAGCTGAGGTGAGATGAGATGAGGTGAGGTTGATGAGATACGGTGAGATGAGGTGAGATCAGATGAGGTGATGTGAGATGAAATGAGGTTTGGTGAGAAGTGAGATGAGATGAGGTGAGGTGAGATGAAATAAGGTTAGGTATGAAGAGGTGGCCGGTCTCCCTGGCCTAGAGATTAGCGAATTTCTCTGTAATCCCGTATACTACGTGACGACGGCGAGATTCGGTAGTGGTTGTAACCGCGTCGGTAACTTACGAGGTATGTGAGTTGGTGGCTCAGAAAGCAATGGCAAACTACTGAGCGTAATCTTGCCAAGAAATCAACAATCAGCTGAAAGATGCTGATGTTGACAGCGATGTCCTGTAAAGGATATGCAAACATTTTTTTTTAAATAATGAGGTGAGATCAATAATGTTTCTCGAAAGGTCAAGTTGGTATAGTGGATTGTTATCATTGCTGCTATCACTGACATCCACTAACTGTTGTTGTGTTGTTGTTGTATTGTTTTCAAACGAGCACGGCCCTTTGGAGCAGTGGTGGCGTGGTAGCTATACGCTAAAATTTGGTGGAACTACGGTAAAGCTGTGAAAGTTTAAACAATATAAAATGACACAAAGTAGTGCAGCTTTACATAACAGAGTTACGACACTCTGTTATGTAAAGCTGCACTACTTTGTGTCATTTTATATTAGCTATACGCTAGCCTGCCTACCAGTTGGTCACTCGCCCGACCCGGATGAGATTTTTAAAAACTTGATCTGGGCTTCCGGGCCAACCCAGCCGAAATTCATCATCATCATCTTGTGCCACACAGATAAACACCTGCGTTCATGTTTCGCCAGGGTAAAATGGGTACCAAGAATGACTTGGGAAGTAAAGGCACTAAACAAAACACATGACCCAGCGAGTGCCGTTAAAACATGGATCCAGCGCCATCTACCCGGGCGACTTCAGAATGTAAGACGGGTCTACCTGTCCAATTTGTGACCCTTTGCAAATAAAGTTCAATCAATCTGAAGTATTTTACTGACAGCTCTGGGTACCCAAATGGATACCCGATAATTTTACTGACAGCTCTGGGCACTCACATGGATATCGCGATAATTTTCAGCGATTTTAAATAAATGCCTTTTTTTTTTTTTTGGTAAATAAAAAGCCCCGAGAAACGGAACTGTCCATCTCACCCCATTAAGCCGTGGGTTGAAATATGTGAAGGTCTAATAATAGCTGATAACCCAGTGACAGTAAACACCAGATTCAACCTTGACCTGTTTGTTAAACATATCACGGAGACGAAACCAGTGCCAAAGGTCACAATAATGTGACATCAGAAAGTGCGCAGGACCGGAAATGTCGGACAATTACGGCATCCGTGATATTTTTTCATGTCAGACATAATTATATACCTTACCTGATCTTTTATATTTCCTTCATAACAAATTTCACTTGTTCCCGCCTTTATGTCTAGAAGAATGGTGCTCGGCAATTTGTGATGACAGTAAAGTTCACAAGAAAACACACCCAGTTTCATTTAGTGTGGTTGTTATGACGGGCAGGTCAAATTTTAATTAGGATCCTCTTATGTTTACATGAGGACACCTGCTGTTTTGTACATGGGCACACCTGATGTTCTGCACTTCGAGTGCTGATGTTCTATAACCACATCACTCATGGAGTGCTGATATGTCTATAACCCCAACACTCATGGAGTGTTGATGTGTCTATAACCACATCACTCATGGAGTGCTGGCGTATCTATAATCACATCACTCGTGGAGTGTTGATGTATCTATAACCACATCACTCATTGAGTGCTGATGTGTCCATCAAACTATGGAGAGACAAAAAGCCCACATAGTTTACATACATTACAACGAACTCAAGCTCGGTTAACAGAAACCACAATGGGGAAAATAATAATAATAATAATAATAATAATAATAATAATAATAATAATAATAATAATAATAATAATAATACATTAACGTAAAGTAAACGTGTAAAAAAAAAGCTAAACCTCAACACAATACACTGACGTTTTGATCTTACTGATCTTCTGTCAGGAAAAAAAAAGCAAACAGATGTAAACGAAATGAAATAACATAATACACACTGTATCTGTTTGTTATGTCTCTTTATTTGTGGGAGGCGTCGCCCATATCTGTTTTCAACTGATGTTGTCTTATCGTGTTGCAGCCGTTATTTTTCTGATCTGTTATCAAACTATGGGTCTCTCACTGAATGCCCTAACGCGTTAAACAGGACTCTGTTTACTTTGTATTATATCTGACGGTGCCCTGCGACTTCGCAGGGCATTCATACAGGATTCTTCCAGTCCATCCCTTCAAATTGTCCGCCCAGGGTTTTTTTTTTTTAATTTTAGCTCGGTCTCTCTCTAAAGAGCAGTTGACCACCTTCCGAAACTTGGCATCCTCCTTCGTTTTACTGTCCCCCCCCCCTCACCCCCCACCCCACCCCCACTAGTACCATTGTCTGTTTCTTGCTGGCTTCTCCTTCAGTGGTCCCTCTGGCACATCCCATATCAAGAAGATTGGGACCTTGAAGGATGGAATAACAACTGCACGCCAGGGAAACAGTGACAGAAGTAGATGTTTTTTTTTCCGCATATCCTTTACATGACATTGCAGTCAACACTATCATATTTTCAGCTGTTGTTGATGTCTTGGCAAGATGTACGTTCAGTAGTTTGCCATTGCTTTCTGAACGACCGGCTCCCATACTTCCGTAAGTAACCATCGCGACGCGATTCGCTGCCGAATCTCGCGCAGCTGTGTTTCGTACGTGAGTAAACGGGATTATGAACAACATCCTTAACACCCTTCGCCAGGGAGTCCGGTAGAAGTAGATTAAATAATAAATAATAATTTGTTCCCAAGCATTTTCTTGCTATGGGTTTTGACATGATAGAACAAACCCACTTTGTAGTCCTGGTCGCACGAGGAATATATGCCCAATGTTTCCTCACTTTCGCAGGCGACAAGCCTAAACGTAGAACCCACACCCGACTCTGCTCGGGACATTATCTGCAAAGTACGCTATCAGCTTCGCCAACAGGCCCGCTGAAGAAGTAGATTACACGGACAGGAAAAATAATAACAACTGTCATTCCTGTCTGTAATACCTTGCGGTGTAGGAGAGGGAGGGTTTGAACCGGAGGCAGTAAGGAAGGAACCTGGCTAGTGCAGTCATTTGGCAGGTTAGGCTTTTCTTTTTTATAACAATGTATTCCCTTCAGTGAATTTAACTAATTCAGTGCCAGACAAAGGGTAGGTTTGGAACACACATGGCGCACAATCAGTTGAACAAGTGTTATAATGTAATTCCTATTCACTGAGCATTGAAATTGCGGAAGATACCACGAAACTAAACAAATAACACGGTGACTCTAGTTTGGCAACATGTCATCCTTCTGTTAAAATGGGAGGTGATATTTGGCGATATATTATCCTTCGGCATTGAATCAGTTAAACACACAAGCCACAAATAAAATATTGCACGATTTATTGCCTGAAATATTTCCCCACATCTCACCAGGTGCATTCTGCAGAGTTTTATATCTAGTAATGTGAAAAAATGAATTATCCTTAGACTGAACTTTGATGTACACCGTCGCTGATATTGTGCGAATGTGTACAACGTTATATCCA
>JACEFZ010002765.1:57500-75000 GCA_014155875.1 Cepaea nemoralis | reverse complement strand
CATGGCGAAGGATCCGACTACTAATTCCATCTAGTCCTGATGAGTTTATTGTTTTTTAGATTACGGAGATGAGTAAATACTTCAGTTGTCGTCATTAGCGGTATGTTGGAGGAAATGTGTCCATAGCATTTGTTCTCACAGAATGATGATAATAAAGATATGTCATGAGGCGCATCTGGTATTGCAGCCTTCAGTTGGTTTATGTCGGACTGAAAGTATCTACTGAATTGATCACATGCAACCTGATTTGATGGTAATGATTGTGATGATTTGTGTTTGTTTGTCAAGGTATTAATTGCTTTCCATATATCTTTAGTGTTGGTTTTATCTATTACTATGTTCTTAAAATAGTTTTTCTTTTCCTTCCGAATAACATATTGAACTTTGTTTCTCAGACTACGGTACATAGTTAGATCTCTATTTTTGTGAGCCCTGTCGCGATCTCTCATAAGTTCAACTACCTCCTGTGTGATCCACGGGGGCTTTGTGTGATGTTTAACACGAACTTCCTTAAATGGAACATGTTTATCAAATATACTTAGAAAGGTCTTTAGCCAGTGGTCCAGAGCATCGTCTGGGTCAGGAAGCTGGTAAACATAATCTAGAGATGAGTTGACCAAATCTTGTAAGAAGACGTCTCGATTGAAATTTTTGTAATTTCTATATTTTATGCTTATATGTTTGTGTTTGGGAGTTTTGGTGCCCCTTTTCGACCACGTGCAACATACTGGATAGTGATCGCTCATTGCATTGATAGGTACACTACATTCTGTGATGTTATCAGCACACGTAGTAATAAATATGATCTATAAGTGTTGCAGATGATTTAGTGATTCTAGTGGCTTGTTTGACTAACTGTTGGAAATTATATGACTCTATTATGTTTTCCCATGTTTTGTTTGATTTGTTAGCGTCTATGTTGAAGTCACCTAGCAATATTATTTCCCTAGCATTACTAAAGACTACATCCATCATAGTGGTGAATTTTTCATACCAGATATTTCCTGCACTGGGGTTTCGATAAAGATAGCCAACTACTAGCGGTATGCAATTTTGAAGTTTAACCTCTATCCATACACACTCAATCTCACAGGTTTCAAAGTCTAGCCTGCGGTGGGCGTTAAGCGAGTTGGAAATATAAACTGCAATACCCGTCTCTTGTTTCTGATAGGGATCTCTTCTAATGGTTTTAAAACCTCTGATAGCGATGTCATCATCTGAGATGTTGCCATTTAATCGACTTTCGCTAACGCCAAACATGTGAAAATTTTGATTAAGTATAAGTGATAGTTCGGGCAGCTTCCCTAATAGATGGCATATGTTTACATGCCCGATTCTGAGCCCATTATTCCTGAGCCAGTGTTCGTACTTATTAGACATTTCAACAATGCGTAATCACAAGTTTAAAAAGCAAAACACACACACACAAAGTGAATACAACTTACGTCCCTTATTACAAAACACACTCTAAAGTACAGAGAAACAGTAATATCTCTGTAAATATATAAAAATACGTACACAGATCCGTAAGGAAGAGCAGTGAAGACCCCTCACTCACCGTGAAAACACAATTAGAATTATTATAAAAGCTATACAGCTAAGTACTATCAATTAATATAAAGTCAAAACCAGTCAATGTTTGTAATAACTTATAACCTAATACGTTACTAGATCAAGTTATAACCAAATATGCAGATAAACGTTTAAGGAGAGGCTCTTTCTTGTACCGAGATCCGGTGTAGCTTTGTCTTAAGTTGCTAGTAAATACCAGGTTGTGTTGGTTGTTGGTATAGCGACATTATAAGTGCTTGACGAAGTGTAGCTGGGCTATACCGTGTGAGGTGCAACCATTCTGGATTACAATTAAATGGGTACTGATGATGTCTCATGGGTATGTAATGACTACCAACTAGAGCCTCTGGTTGGTGGCTAACAGGAGGTTGTGCTGGCACGTCGTTGTTGCTGAGAGTCGGATCCTTTCTGGGGAGAATAGGAATCATATCTTCGTAATTATTACCCTCCTGTGTGAAAGACGACGTATTTAACGGACTTGGTGTTGTGGTAGTGTCCCGTCTGGCTTGGATTTCAGGTGCAGTGGTTATGAGTGGTCTGCACACTTCTGTCCTATTTGTACTTGATGTGACGGGAGTATGTCGTCTGGCTTGAGTTTCAGGAGTAGCTAAAAGTGTCCGGCGCGATCCCGTATTGGATGTATGGTATGTCCGTTCTGGATATTTTAAATTCTTGGCGAGAAATACAAATATATTATATGTAGAAATACAAATATACAACAATAAAACAACAGATGGTAACAATCAGCCACATGTAGCATATGGCAACAATGAGACAGCAGATGGCAACAATGAGACATGTGCAACAGATGGCAACAATAAGACAGCAGATGACAACAGTCAGACATGTGCAACAGATGGCAACAATAAGACAGCAGATGACAACAATCAGACATGTGCAGCAGATGGCAACCGTGGGACGCGACCTTCACCTTGTGGTTCTCATCAACAAGAACCTTGGACAACATGCTGGGATCTAGCGCAGTCTGGTTGGTTTTGAATCCAAGCTTCTGGCACGTACTTGTCGTGTGATTCACCCACCAGCCAGGATTGAATTTGTTCGGTGTGGTAGCCTGCAATCATTAGAGATGGCGCTGTATTCTGACGTAGTACACAAGGAATGAACAGTGCTACGGGATATGTAAGCGGCTCTTAAAAATCATCAATCTGCGCTACTGATGGATTGATTATTTGTTTACAGATTGCCTCCTACTCCTCCTGCTCCTCCTCCTTCTCTTCTGTCCCTCCTTCTCCTTCGTCTTTTTGTTTGTTTTGTTTTTTGTATCCTTCCTCCTCCTCTTCATCTTCTTGCTCTTCTTCGTCTTCTAACCACTCTATTAATTCTTCCTTCCTCTCCCCCCTCCAATTCATCATCATCATCATCATCATCATCATCATCATCATCATCATCATCATCATCATCATCATCATCATCATCATCATCATCATCATCCATCTCTTTACTTTTTCTTTTTCTTCTTCTTCTCTTTTGTTACCCATTATTCTCTATTCTATCTCTCTCCCTTTCACCGACTCTATCAGTAGTAACTCTCTCTCGCTCTCATCGACTCACTCAGTCACTCTCTCCCACTCTCTCTCGCCGACTCTCTCAGTCACTCTCTCCTACTCTCTCTTTCACTGTCGTTATCATTCTCTCACTCACTATTGCACTAATTCTCACACCCACTCTCTCTCTCACTCACTCACTCTCTCCCTCACACACTTACACACTCACTCTCTCTCACTCTCACCGACTCTCTCACTCACTCACTCACTCACTCACTCACACACTCACTCACTGTCTCACTCACTCACTCACTGACTCTCTCGCTCACACACACACACACAGACACGTTTACACACTCACACAACCACACACTCGCTTACACTCACACACTCACACAACTTACTGTATTGTTTCCCAGTTCTGTCCCACCTATCGTCACCTTTACAACAACCGTTGGTTCCGCGACATGTCGTGATCCATAGTTTCCGCTGACTGTCGTGACTGTAAAATAAACAACTTTATAAAGAGACCGACAGGGGCACTAAAGAGCTCACCAGTTGTGGCAGATTACCACTGTTCCATTATTATCTTGACATCTTGAGTTTTCATCATCATGGTTGTACCCATCGTCGTCATCATAATCATCATAATTCATATCAAGATCACCGCCCTCGTCGACGTGATTATCACTATCGTGGTCGTCGTCGTCGTCATCATCATCATCATCATCATCATCATCATCATCATCATCATCATCATCATCATCATCATCATCATCATCATCATCAACAGCATCATCATCATCATCATCATCATCATCATCATCATCATCATCAACAACAACAACATCTCAACAGAAGCACCATGATTGTCATTAGAATCATCATTACAATCATGCCAATCATCATCGCCATCATTATCATTGTCTTAATAATAATCATCACCGCCATAATCATCATAATCAGCATCGTCATCATGATCTTAATCATTGTCATCATCATTGTACCCATCGTCTTTATCATCACCATCACCATTTTCGCAGGCCGCACAGTGCACATCTCGGGATAATAAATACAACACAAACAATTCAAATCTCACCCACAGAGAATAATTTATAGTATGTGTGACTCTGGTATATACACCGGTAGTGAGCAGTTCGTGCACAGTGCTGAGAGTCCCCTTGGCTTTTCATCTCACTATTATAAGATGACACTTTCATCCAAACAAGAGCAGAACTGGCGATAATGCAGAGCAGCAATTCTGCCATCTTCTTGTTCTTGTTCTTGTTCTTCTTTTGCTGCCGTTTCTCTTTCTCTCCTCCTCCTCGTCTTCCTCGTCCTCCACCTCCTCCTTCTCTTCTTCTTCTTCTTCTTCTTCTTCTTCTTCTTCTTCTTCTTCTTCTTCTTCTTCTTCTTCTTCTTCTTCTTCTTCTTCTTCTTCTTCTTCTTCTTCTTCTTCTTCTTCTTCTTCTTCTTCTTCTTCTTCTTCTTCTTCTTCTTCTTCTTCTTCTTCTTCTTCTTCTTCTTCTTCTTCTTGTTTTTCTTGTTCTTCTTCTTCATTTTCGTCTTGTTCTTGTTCTGGTTCTTGTTGTTCTGGTTCTTGCAATCTCAGTCCTTAATGATGACATCTTCAAGGTTTGTCTGGTGATGACCTTGACCAATGTTTGAAGGTCCTGTCTAGTTTCATAGAGCTTGAAGTTTCATATTCAGTCATTGTGCCAGTATATCAATCTTAACACTTAAAGAGTCCCTTGAAACTCGACAGGGTCAACTTCACTGCACCGGGATTTTATCCCAAATGGCTCGGTCTCTTTTCGCAGCGCTGAAAGCGTTACACAAAGCACGAACTCCGTAGCTCCAGCGACGACCCTCAGGAGTCTCCTAAAAAAATTAAAAAAATGCACTCGTGTCTTAGCATGGTGTACAGAAGATAATCCCACAGAACATGATCCGCAAATTATTTTTGTCTGAAATTGTGGTCTAGCTTCCACAAGGCGTGAAAGGAAGTCCTTTAGTTTCTTTTATTTACTAAGCAAGAAAATCTTTAATAACTAAAAGTATCTTATGCAATCAGTTACAACAATTAAATGCAAGAATGTGAGTACTGAAATGTTGTGTAGAACCTGCTTTGCTGTGTGGCAGTGAATCATGGAAAGAAAATGAAGAAATGAGGAAGAATTTTATAAGCAACAGAGATGTGGTTCTTGAGACGAATGTTGCGATTCCTTGAACCGCCAGAGTAACTACCGTGTTTTCCCGAAAAAAGGATCGGGTCTTATATTAATTTAGCTTAAAGAATGCTCTTGGGCTTATTTTAGGGTGATGTTTGATGTTTTTTTTTTTTTAACTTTGTAAGATACAAAAATCTACATTTATTCATGTACAAAAGTCTACATTTATTCAAACGCAGATATGTCATCATCTTCTGAAACATCGTCATAACTCTCCAAATCAAGTAGGTAACAACAGTGGCGTTTGTACGCCGACTGCTTCATTCGGCAACATGTCTCTCATTTAAGCTGACGATCTTAATCAGGGCGTATTTTAGGGGTAGGTCTTATAATACAAGCACCCTGAAAAACCGTGCTAGGGTTTATTATAGGGGTAGGTCTTATTTTCGGGGAAACACGGTAACAATGATTGCCTGAAACGGGCTAATGAAACTAGAACATCGTACACAACAATAAAAAAGAAACAAACAGCTTTCTTGGTTAGTATGATGGGAAGAGAGGCATTGTGGAGGTATTTCGTGACAACTGGAAAGATCAAGGGAAAGAGAGGCAGTGACAGATCAAGAGAAATGTTGCTGGATGGACCGAGCGCTAAACTCGCAGAGAACTCTACAGGTGCACATTGGTAGCATGCCTATAGAAAGTGTAACCAGGCACAAGGCACTGGGTCTCATCGTTGATCAAAATCTATCCTTTAACTTCCATGTTCATGCTCTCTTTAAACAAATAGCCAAAAAAGTATACCAACTTGTCAAAATTAAAAATTTCCTTGACGAAAACACAAGAAACATATTTTATTCTTCCCATATACAAACACATATTGATTATTGCTCCACAATCTGGGATGTATGCTCCAAATCAATAACAAAACACCCTTATTCACTCCAGAAAAGGGCAGTACCTTTATTAATGGTGAAAAGCTTACCGACACTTCTAACCTAGATAAACGTCTTCGGTTACTGCCATTCCACAAACGCCTTCTTTTTAATAAGGCTAAACTAATTTACAAAATCATATTTCAAAATGCTCTAAGCTACCCTTGGCCATTGTTTAAATATAACGCAAGACATAGCGAATGACGAAATATACTTCATGTCCCTAATCCTAGGATAGACTTATATAAAACAAGCTTAGCATACTCTGCCTCTCAGTTGTGGAACAATCTTCCACAAGAAATCAAAGACACCACCAATCATTATACATACACGACCTGCTTGAACACTACCTCAGTACAGACTGCAATCCCCCATAAACAAAAACAAAAAAAGACAATAATAATGGTAAATTATCTCAAACGACAACTAGCCAAAAAACATTCCCATATGTATGGTACACCTTCCTTAGGTATTTATAATGCCCATGTTAAATCATTGTCTCAGTGAGTCATTTGTTATTGATTAATTTTCATGCGTTTTAATACGTATTGTTCTTTTGTTGTCAAATACTTGCTTCATAAGTGATGTTGAATGAAAGAATGTATGAGAGGAAATAGAGAAGAAGGGCAGAATGTCAGACTGGCCTGCGTGCCCAATTCTTAACCCTTTGAAAATAAAGATTTTCGTTCGTTCGTTCGTTCGTTCGTTCGTTAGAGGCAGTGGCGTGGAGGAATATCATCAACAGAATATATCCAGAACACCAAAGACCGAGATCTGTTGAGAGACATGATCGCCTACGCCTGCTGGCAGGGCACATGAAAAAGATGATAAACACAGATGTACAGAGGCCATTTCCACAGAACATGCTCAGCAATTAGTTTAATATTGAGTCAGGGAACGTAATAACGTCTAGCAAATCACAAACAGCAAAAACAAGCTTGGGGTTGACTGTGACGTCATGTAAAGGACATGCAACTAACTTTTTTGAAAAGAAGGTATATCTTTCTGAACTGGTTGCAGAGATGAAAACCCAACAGAACTTCAGAATTTTGTTTGGTTAGTCCACATGTGTAACCCAGCATCAAAACTGAGGATCGAAATGGCAACAACAGAAAGCAGAAGGAGACAAGGGTTCAGTCAATCAACCATGTACCATCTCTACAATGAAGATAGTCTGCAATGGATCTCGAACACTGTTTGTCTCTCGCGTTGATTATATTTGTCCATCAAGAATGATGATGACCATTCACTCCATCAAGTGGGGTTGAAAATATGGAGCCGCGAGATGGCTGATAAGGCCTATGTTGGCACGAAATGTTCTCTGACAATGTGAGCAAAAGTGGCAATGTGAGCGCCTTGATTAAATATTCTGTCTGACTGCTGTTCCTTCTATCTCTTGTTATCTTCCCACTTATAACGTTGTCTACCTCTTCCACGCTTGTCTTCAACTTTACCCTCCTGTATGGTTGTTATGAGCGTTACAAATGAAACAAACTGATTTCTTAATACTTACAATTCTGGTCTCGTGAACTACCAGCCAACTGTCTGTCTCCTAGCTTGAGACAGGGACAGTTCGTAACATCGACTGCTGTCTTCACGTTGACCAGTAGTCCCGTGACAACAAACAGCGCCACGGACACCAGTAACAGGCCAATGGTCAACAGCCGACGTACAAACATACCTGGGTAAAAGGGTAGTGGTGTCCATTACAACAATACGATTAGTTAGTAATAGTAACATACCTGGGTGAAAGGAAAGTGGTTAACATGAAACAACAATTTGAATAGTTAGTAGTGGTAACACACTCACCTGCCGACATTCTGGTCATGGAGTCGATCTACAGCGGGGCGAATTCCAATTTTTTTATAAAAATGACCCAGGTCCAACCAGCATAAAATGGGTGCCATAAAATGTCTTGGGAAATAAAAGAAGTAGGCGTGCTACTGAACACATCAGCCACCCAGTGACCACTGGTCTATACAATATGGCTCGAGCACCATATACCCAATAAACATTCAGGCGTGTACAGGAGAACTTTGCTTTTCCATTAGTTATGGGAATATCCTTATTTAAACTATAGTCATGGGAATATCTATATTTATACTTTAGTCTTGGGAATATTCATATTTATTCTTTAGTCAAGGGAATATCTATATTTATACTTTAGTCATGGGAATATCCACATTTATACTTTAGTCATGGGAATATCCATATTTATACTTTAGTCGTGGGAATATCCATATTTATACTCTACTCGTGGGGATTATCAATATTTATACTTTAGTCATGGGAGTATCCATATTTATACTTTAGTTATGGGGATTATCCATATTTATACTTTAGTCATGGGAACATCTATATTTATACTTTAGTCATGGGAATATCTATATTTATAGTTTAGTCATGGGAATATCCATACTTATACTGTAGTCATGGGAATGTCTATATTTATAATTCAGTCATGGGGATATCCATATTTATACTTTAGTCACGGGAATATCCATATTTATACTTTAGTCACGGGAGTATCCATATTTATGCTTTAGTCATGGGAATATCCATATTTATACTTTATCATGGGAATATCCATATTCATATTTTAGTCATGGGAATATTACTATTTATATTTTGGTCATGGGAATATCCATATTTATACTTTAGTCATGTCAATATTCATATTTATATTTTAGCCATGGGAATATCCATATTTACACTTTAGTCATGAGAATATCCATATTTATAGTTTAGTCTTGGGAATATCCATATTTATACTTTAGTCATGGGAATATCCACAGTTATAGCCACGACTAGCCAAGTGACTAGAAGGCCTGGTTCTCCTTCGGGTGACCCGAGTTTGAATCCTTTTCAAAGTGAGGATTGTTTTCTGTTGGAGGAAAAGAGAAGAACCTAACCTGCACAGTTCGCAGCGACTGCACTGGCCAGTCAGCCATAATTCCTCAGGCTCAAGACCTGAAATTACTGAAGCCAATCTGAATGAATGACTGGTAACTTGCCGTCTTCATAGACGATATTTTGGAATTATACTTCTCCATAACACAAACCAGGGTTGAACTGTAGGCACCACGTGTTGCCCATGCAGCATGATCCCTCTCAGGGCCTACCTAGTTTACCCCAGAGGAAAGGTAACACCAATGCATCTGGAACAAGATAAGCTACAGAAGCTGCCAAATCAGCAAAGCAATGCTCTAACTGTCCCAACACTAAATGTGTTAAGGTAAATTTGGTTTAAGCCACTTCATGTGCACGCCAACACTAAGATCGAAAGGACTGGAAGCCTTCAGTCTGTTGTGTTGACCTTGTACGGACCGTTAATCTGTCGCGTTGTTTAAACAGTAGTCTTGAAGAAGTTTCCTCCTATGGGTTCGTGATATGATAGTTCCATCACATATCCCAGTCCTGGGTGCAGAGAGGAACAGCTGGCCAGTTGTTCTCTCACTTTCGCAGGCGACGAGTTCGTGGTGGAAACCAGTGTCCGGTCATGTTCATAACACCACTTACCCACACAAATCGCAGACAACATCGCCAGCGCTAAGAAAATAATTGCAGCACTCTGTTGTCTGTTTTAGCACACAACCTCACAAGCGACTAGGTACATATTGTGGCGATTTGTTATGACTGCTTGTCGTAGACACAATAACAGATGAAACAACGTGTTTACGAATGTATGATGTTAGATTTGCTTTAAAAATCTCGTTCGCTAGCTTGAACTCAAGCGTAACCCATTCACGTGCGACTGCTTCTAGTGCACTGGCCAGATTTTTGCGTGTGGAATAGCTTTCTCTATTACCAGTATCCCTGGCCTCAGGTGAACCCGCTCCAACCTCTGAGGCAGTTGTAATTTACGTCCACAAACCAATTATGAGAAGTCACAATTTTACTCCAACTGACCGGTGTAGTATCCATAGTCACAGGCGAACCCACTCCGACTTCTGAGGCAGTTCTGAATAATGTCCTCACGTCAAGGACGAGAAGTCGACATTTTACTCCAACTAACCGATGTAGGAGTTGAATCCACTACCTCGGCATCAGCACACAAGAAGTTTACGAGCAAGTGCTCTTATCAACTCAGCCACGCTGACCTCCATGTTTGATTGAAGCCTGGCTCTAGCAAGAAAGGGCTATGAGATGACGAACCCCACGTGTGTATAACCACCGTGTTACTGGATCAATCATCACATTACATCTGCTCAGTGAGACGGAACAACGGCGGTTTTGTTCGGACTTTGTAATCATTATCCATTACTATTTCAGAAGTAAACAGAATTATGGACCTGCAGCGATTTATGTCTAATCCTTGGCTGTACATGCTGGACGGTCGTATCTTCACCATAGCTTGATGTTGTTTGTCCTCATGTACCTTTGTCCACGTCCAGCTCTTTTGCCCCAAACTCTTACACCCTCTATGATTTTCGATGGATTGTGGCATTACTGCATACCTGCCTTGTCAGTAAGTCAACAACACTTTGTATACGCGATAGATGCATTAAGGTTTAAGGACCTACTTCCATATGTGCATAGATCAATCCATACTCTGGGGTTATGTGGTCGGTATCACTCCGCCTACCTTTACTTCCCAAGGGATTTCGGGTACCAATTTCTTGGCAGGATCTATCTGGGAGCCAAAGTCAATTACAAACATCCCCCACACATCGCGGATTCAAACCAACGACCATCGGACCGGCAGGCGAGCGTATAGCCGCTTCCCTACGTCTCCTCCCACACCTGTATAAGCTGAATGATCTAGTTTAGTTTAATTTAGATTAGTTTAGTTCGACGGATCAACATCACGGCACACGGGTGTAACCCATAAGTGCTCCGTTCTACTCCTAACTCAAAGCCTGAGTCCGGAGAATCTCAGCTCAGTGCACGAACTCCGTAGCACCGGCGAGGATCCTGAAATACTTTGGGTGGATGTTTAACTCGACATTTTGCCCGGGTAGCGCCGTTAGGCTACTATTTTTTTCGATTTCCAACTGCCAAGGGATTTTTTTACGTGCGCAACAATACACACGGGCGTCCGATCTCACTACCCAGAGACCAGGGGAAATTTTGTTACTAGAAGTCCACGTAAAAAAATCCCGCCCTCACCGGGGCTTAAACCCGGGACCTCCAGCACTCGAGGCGGACACCATACCACTCATGCCTCCCCCCGTTGTTTGAATGAAGCGCCACCCCCCCCCCCCCCCCACCCCACACACACACATATCCATGAAAGATCTACCGTGGCATAGAAAGATTCATGTCCACAGCAGATTGATTGATCAAGAGCTTTTAATAGACGTTATGTACTGAGTCAGTTGATAATTAGTATGTATATAAACACCCTACCCCGAAGGCCGCTGACAAGGAGCCCTGTCCTGGCGTGGCGACGACGTGGCTTCTTAGAGTAAATCATTGCTGGCTGGAGTCAACCTGCAGACTTGGGGACAACAAGTTCCATGATTACCTGTGAAGTAATATAACGATAGAGCAGAATCATTAAACATGAACCCACGTAGAGAGCCAGACACATGACAACCAGTCTGGATGTTGGCGATGGATAGGACACATTTGAGGAGATCAGTTAGTTTGTTAGTTAGTTAATTAGTTGGTTAATTAGTTAGTTAGTTATTTAGTTAGTTAGTTAGTTAGTTAGTTAGTTGGTTGGTTGGTTGGTTAGTTAGTTGGTTGGTTGGTTGGTTAGTTAGTTAGTTAGTTAGTTAGTTAGTTAGTTAGTTAGTTAGTTATCGGCAGATCATCCTCATTACACATCGAACCATTCAGTCCATAAGTGCTCGGATCCCCTCCTCAGCAAATCCCGCAGCGTGTAGCGGCTAACGACACCAGTTCTGTGTTGGTTTATCAGTCTTCTTTGGCTTCCTGCGTAGTATTCTTGTTTGGCCACCCCTCTTTTAATTTGCTGTGCTCGCAGTCTGGCCATGGTTGTAGATTCACAATCATCATTTGGTTCTCTCACAAAAGTCTTATTTCTCGTAGAGCATTCAGAATGTCAGCCTGGTCCATAGCTTGTCCGCCTTCCATAATAGCCTTACCTGCGAGCTTGTCAGCCCGCTCATTTCCTTGTACTCCCGCATGCCCTGGCACGAAAATGAAACTAATCTTTGCCAGCAGAGACCGCTCCAGAGGAGGAGGAGGAGGAGAGAGGAGATCAGTTAACAAAGTATCTAGCACATTCTTATAGACTCTGTAACGACTGGAGGTCCAGGAAACGTAATTTGTTTGACCGTCTTATACCCTTGAGTCCCAACCATCGCGTGAAGTGATCACCTTCGTTTTTGAAAACGCCGTCGTACTTTGCAACATTATCTAAGGAGGCGTGACAGGTGAAAATAATGCTCGCGTTATCAATTCAAGCAAGACTTCTTCTATAGAAACACACTGACATGTTAAAGGGCAATAGACAATAGGTCAGTGAATACCGGTCTGACACAATGAAGACATAACCTACACAAAGACAAAACACGCTAAACAAAGGCTGGTCTTGATAAGGCATGGTCAAAATAATAAGGTGTGGCCGGAAAGAGGTAAAATAGACATTCACCAAACTGAATGGTAGGCGGTGGCAACCGGCTTATCAATTTGGCAAATATTGCCTGACCTGTGTTTATACTAATTAGGGTGCAAGCTTGAAGTTAGGTGCCAGATTTCACGCCAGACATGTCTGACTGACAATTCAACAAGGACATGTCATAGTCATTCATTCACTAACATGACTTTTGCAGAACATCACTCCCATAACAACTTTCCGGAAAACTTTTCGGTGATAAGCAAGATGTCCAGCGACCGATACACCCATCTGGAGATCATCTGCCACAACCCTACCCATCTTATTTTTGGCCCTCTCTTGGCCTGCCTAGCTTACTTCAGAGGGAAATAACATCAATAAGTCTGGAACAAGAGCAGCTGCAAAAGCTGCTGGATCAGCAAAGAAATACTCTAATGGTCAGCCTGTTGAAGCTTCGATCCGAGACCAGTTCCGACCACGGCTTAGGGTTTGGTCTGCCCTGCCAGGACAGTTAAGTCTTCAGATTGTATTCCTCGCACCAGGATACAGCGTGTACCCTCCCAATTGTGCTCCTCCACCCGAAGGCGCTGGCACAATGTGAGGTGTCGAGTTTGGTAAGCGCCGGCCAACATTCGGCGCTAACAGAAAACAGGTAGTACCATTTACTGTTACACATTAGCTGCAGTCATTTCTGTGTATATGTTAACTTAATTAATTGTTTTAGCTTCACCTCTTGAAGTAATGGCCTCACCCAAGGAGATCATATTATCATTTGCTTGTTTCATTGTCATTAACTTTACCTTTCCACTTCGATTTGTTATACCTTGTTGTAAACTTCTATCAAGTGTGGTGAGCTTATCGTGTATCTAACTTCGTGTATGGGACAGGAGGGCAGTGTCGTGGGCGAAGACCAGATCATCAGACTGGTTGATCAGATTAAACTGGATCCCATTTCTGGCGGTAGTTATTAAAAACAAACACCTTAGCAGGAACTTGCCATGGGTAGGCCAAGCGCTAGGACAATCACATGTATAAAGGCCTGATTGCATGAAAGAATTAATGGCCAGTCTTTTCCTCCTGTAGCGAGAGTCAGTTGCAGGCCTTGTACATTCGCCCGACCCCGCTTCTGCAGTATTACGTCCTAACCATTACAACATGACACCGGCTGCGGTAGATTCTACTGTAATGTTAACAGTGGTTACTGTCTCTGTCGTATGTAACTTCCCCTGTCGTATGTTACTTACCATATTGTATGTTACTTCCCCATCGTATGTTACTTGCCCTGTCGTATGTAACTTCCCCTGACGTATGTAACTTCCCCTGTCGTATGTAACTTCCCCTGTCGTGTGTTACTTACAATATCATATGTTACTTCCCCTGTCGTAAGTTACTTCCCCTGTCGTAAGTTACTTCCCCTGTCGTAAGTTACTTCCCCTGTCGTAAGTTACTTCCCCTGTCGTAAGTTACTTCCCCTGTCGTAAGTTACTTCCCCTGTCGTAAGTTACTTCCCCTGTCGTATTTGCTGATACTCAACAGTTCCAAAACATTTCGTGTGTCGCGTTGCGAACAACTCTAACCCAAAGTCGATTTTCCAAACAAGTTTATATTAAGTAGTTTGCCATTGCTTTCTGAACGAGAAGTCGACGGGGAAGTCCATATAACCGGTGTAAGAAATCCACCACTACCCCCCCCCCCCCCCCCCCCCGCCCCCGGGTCAAAGCACCGGAAGTTGAAGCGCAAGCACATTAAACCCCTCTGTCCACGCTGAACCCAACGTCCAGCCAAGTACCTGCATCTGAAGGGTTTAGCTAGCAGGCATGTAGGGTATCCAAGGTCAAGTAGTGATGGCGCAGCAGTTAGCAGACATTTCAGGTATTTAAGGTTAAGTGGGAGTAGTGATGGGGCAGTAGCTATACTCCGTTCACATTTGTTTTATCCCATATATAAATCCATATCTCAGTAGCCAGATGAAGGAACACGGTGAGATTTAGAATACAACATTATCATTATGTCCACCCAACAAATTTTTGTTTTGTTCTGGAGACCTCAGTGTTTGTTTATATGTGGTATATAATTTACGGGTCAGAGATGAAGTGCATATTATGAAATGTATATCTTCAAATATTATTTCAAGACGTCAGTGACCAATGGGAAATTTTAAAGAAATCCGTCAACCAAGCTGCAGAAACAACCCCCCCCCCCCCCCCCCCCCCCCAAAAAAAATAAAAATAAAATAAAAAATAAAAATAAAATAAAATAAGACGCAATAAATGGATGACGGAATACATCTTAAAACTCATGGAAGTAAGAAGAAATAACACAAATAACCAAGAAAAATTATGAAGAGATTCACAGAAAATTAGAAAGCTATGCAAAGAGGCAAAAGAAACATGGCTTGGGGAAAATTGCAAGGAAATTGAAAACCAACACAACACCCGGAATACCAAATTAATGCACAAAAGAATTAATGACATCACTAACAAAAGAACACACACATCAACGGGTTGTCTAAAAACCAAAGATGGCAAAATCATAATAGAAAAAGATTAGATTTTATATGCGTGATCAGATTATGTGAAAGACCTTTATGATGATATAAGAGAAGAACATGCTCATCAGAATAATAATGAAGGACCATCAATTTTGAAGATGGAAGTTTAGAATGCTCTTAACCATATGAAAACTGGCAAGACCCCGGGTACAGATAACATCACAATAGAAATTATCAATGCCTTAGAAGAATATGGAATAGACCAAGTCACCAGACTGCTGAACGCAATATACGATACTGGAGATATACCTCCTGAATTATGTAATTCTATATTTATTGCAATCCCGAAGAAAACAGGAGCCTTGGAATGCGATCAACATCGAACAATTAGTATAATAAGCCACATCAAGAAGATTTTGCAAAGAGAGAGGGAGAAAATGCAACGCTAAATAGGAGAAGAACAATGTGGGTTTGTAGAAGGCAAGGGTACAGTAAATGCTGTGTATATACTGAGAACCGTAATCGAACGTTCTATAGAAGTAAACAAAGATCTACACCTTTGCTTTATTGACTACACAAAGGCTTTCGATAAAGTGAGACATGTCAACATGGTAAGGATGCTTGAAAATCTACACATTGATGGAAAAGACCTTAGACTTGTAAAAAACATATAATGGAAACAACAAGCTGCCATCAGAATTGATAACAATGTAGGTCAATATCAGCCTATTAAGAGAGGTGTGAGACAGGGATGTGTAATGTCTCCAGATATTTGTTCCCTGTACAGTGAAAATATTTTCAGAAATATAGAAGATATGAAAGGAATCAACACTCGGGGTTGCACAATTTAGCAGATGCAGCTGTTTCGCACAGTGAACACTACTAGGGGTAGAAGTAAATATTAAGAAGACACAGCTTATGGTAGACAAGAGTCTCTGTGGCGAAGTGGTCAAGCCGTTTGTCTCGTGCTCCGAAGGTTGTGGGTTCGATTCCGGGTCGCGTCCTTTGGTTTACGAGTTAAATGTTTCGGAGACACCTGTGGGTCGTCGCTAAAAGCTATGGAGTTCGTGCTTTGTGCGACGCTTTCCGTGCTGCGGAAAGAGGCCGAGCCATATGGGATAAAACCCGGTGCAATGAAGTCGACCCTGTCGACTTTTAAGGGATCTTTAAGCGACTGGGAAGAAGGAAATACCACAATGTGATATACGAGTAAATGGGCTTATTCTTAAGCAAGTGAATCGATACAGTTATATCGGCACAGTCATAACATCTGATGGGAGATGCCTTGAAGAAATTAGAACAAGAATTGCCATTGCGAAGATAGCCTTTTGCAAGATGAAAAACATACTGACCAATAAAAAGATATCAATTGAAAAGAGAAAAAGAGTGTTGCAGTGCTACATAGAACCTATACTTTTGTATGGATGTGAAGCGTGGACAATAAGCAGTCAAGCTAAAAAAACAGCTGATAGCTGTGGAAATGTGGTTTCTGAGGAAAATTCAAAGAATACCATGGACAGACAGAAAAACCAATGAACAAGTCCTTCAAGAAACAAATGAAGATCGTAAACTGATTAGAGACATTAGACGTAGACAGTCAAAATTTTTGGGCATGTTATGAGAAGAAATGACTTGGAGAACTTGGTGACGACTGGCAAGATCGAAGGGAAGAGATTTATGGGGAAGACCGAGAAGTAAATACCTGGATGGCTTGGCCACGTGGCATGGTCGAGACAGGAACACGGAGCTGATCCACGACTCTGGTGATCGAGTGAGATGGCAGAACATGATCGCCCACGCTTATCGGCATGGCACATGATGGATGGATTACATCTTCACACGGAAACATGAGCGTTCAATAGTGAATTTTCTCGTGCTACATGGAAATTTCCTTATGACAAGACCGTCACGTAATGGAAGGGAAGTGTTCAGAGGTGTCCTCAATAATTCTTCCTATAGCGGGTGCTTTCATGAAAAGTGATTATTTTATAAATGTTACCATTTATCGCTACCATCTGAATGTGTGAATATTGTTGAATGGGATCGAATGTAAAATTTAGTACACTTCGAAGCATATGAAGTTGTACACATATCTTTGTCAAGAAGCTGATCGCAGGAAACTTTTATACTATTACAAATCCCGAGAAAAGAACAATGCATGCATTGGGTTTGAGTAAACCGTCATTTCGTCGATGGGTGCAAGAATCTGGAATGAAATGACCACGAAATAATGCAAACAGTAGGTAGAAAGGTAATTGTAGACAGCTTTGACAAGATGTTCCGCGCCCGATACTTCCATC